>JAYJMH010041097.1:0-38750 GCA_036873815.1 Phacellophora camtschatica | reverse complement strand
GATGTCGGTTAAAAACTTGTCATGTTGTAGTCATAACGACAAATAACAAACAAAATTACAAACAGCGATGCAGAGCAACTACGTTATGTAATATGCAGCCTTCTTTATGCCAAATAAAATTGTTTGGATTTTTATAAAAAAAAAAACTCTACAACTAATCATGCAATATATTCTTGAGAAAGCGATAATAAAAGCTATCAAAAACAGGAAAAACCACACACACAATAGAATAGCACACTGTTTATCAAAACAGAAGAAAATTTTGTAACGATAGTGAAATCGACATGCCAATTTCAAAGCGATTATCTGAGACATCACAGACAAAGCGGATCCTCTCAACAGGAAAATCAAAACAAGCAACCTGCGGTCAATCCTGTGCTTTGATTTTCCAGTTGAGAAAATTCACTTTGTCTCTGATGGGTAATCGCTTTGAAATTGTCGATCTCGACATTGTTACAAAATTTGCCTCTGTTTTGTTTATCAATAAACTAAATTTAACAATACTTTATTTTATTTTAATTAGCGTACTTTTGCTAATTGGTTTTAGCTACTATTATTTACCAGCGTTGAATGAAAGAGTTTCTTAAACAATTGACAAACATTAAAAAACAAGCAGCAATCAGTCTTACATGAAAAAACAGAATTACTTACTTTATTTGAGGCTGAATTCCTGGCTGTTCAGTGTAGTTCTGCAAACGAAATTATTAAAAATTTCTTAATTAAATTTCTGTTCTTATTTACGAGAATTGTTTTATTTTTGTCAGACAAAAATATATTTCAGTAAGTAAAAATCTATTTTTATCCTTTCTGCAGAGATTTCCCAAACATCACTGAAGATGAAACCCACTTCATACCATCCTGAAAAACTTATAACAACAGAGAGGAAAATGTGCTTAACTCTATTATACAATCCTACCTAAAATTTCGAGACATACTTTCCAATGAAATGATATTACTTTCTTTCCACTTTCTATCAATGTTTTCTAGCTACCTGCGCGCAATTTATGAAAAACGAAATAGCCCCCGAACCAATATAAATAATATCTTATATAATGCATTTTATTGGTATTGTTTTGTTCCTGACTAACAGTAATTTATTTATTTGCTTTACCGTTCAGATTCAGATTTGACCATGTACTTAATTATATAAAAAAGTTACTTTTGGTTATTTCAAATAAAATAAGTTTTACTGTCACCCATAGCATTGTCAAACCCTTGGTCAAAACCTTGGAAGCATAAAAAGCATGTGTTATGTAGAAAAATGAAAAAATTCATCAATGAACAAAACGACAATAATTTAAAAAAATCAATGAACCTTAGCATTCCAGGGTAAATTTCTGAACCATGATTCCCGCAGATTATCCGCGAGACCATCGTCAAATCTATATTCGTGTAACGGAGAATCAAGACGTGAGTGCAGGTAACGAGAAAATTCTGTGAAGAAAGAGCAAAACATTACATGAAGAGAATAAACACCTTACGATGATTTGATCGTTGAATAACTCGTTGAATAATTCTTTGAATAACTGGTTGAAAATTAAATGTGCAAATTGCTTGATGTGTTATCGCAATTGCAAAAACGTAGAATTACCTCGTAAATAAAATGACTGGCTATACTCAGGTACAAACGTTGATCCTTGATTTGAAAGCATGACCTGAGAAGAAGAAAATTAAATAATCGATCAAATTTTCATCGGTTAATTAATTTTTAAATTTTTAATGTTTACGACTTTTATATTCTACGCTTTTAGCTACTAACAAATTTTAGTTTCCTAACCTTCTTCAATTTAACAGATTATGAAACAAAAACAAACCCAAATTTACAGTAAAATGTACTAATCACCCTCTTCACAGTATTAGTTTCGCTGTAACAAGAGCACTGTTAAACTTTTTCCCTGTTGGCTTCATTTTTTTAAACGTAAAATTCAAATCATTCCATTCAACCTTATCTAAATTAACAAACCTGCAAACTAAACTTAAAAACCTGCAAACCATTTTCTACACATACTGTCATAACTCGTAGGTAGTTCACTATCCACCTTTTCAAGTCAAAGCCGACATGGAAATTCAAGTCAAAGTAATCATGGACATTTATGTAACATAATTTATGTAATTATGAAACTTTGTGTAACATAATTTCTATAATTATGGAAATTTATCCCACATTTTAGAAATTGTAGCTTGTATAGCAGAGATGGATAGTGTCAACAAAATTTAGTTCAGGAACTAATTTTTACATTACTAAATTGATCTTTGTCTAAGTTAAAGCAAATGAAAGATCCGAAGTTTATAAGACATTTGGCCACAGAAAATTTGTCTGTCCCTAGCAGCATTTTCACGGTCAAAGCTTAGACTAATGACACAAGTCGTACTCTAGCTCTGGGGTGAGAGAGGCTAAACGTCAAGGTAGGAGAGAGCGGAAGGTAGGAATCATGAAATCAAAGGTCAAAAGTCAAAGCCATCAAAGGATTCAAATCTTAAGTCATTATCACTATAAAAATTAGTTGCTAAAAATTAAACTCGTTTCCAGAATCTAATTCGAGAGCCAAATATGCAATCCAAAGTTTGATAATTTTGCATAAGGCCTTAAGGTGGAATAATGGCACAAATTAGAATACCTTTGTTGACGTTTTAACACTTTCATAAAATTTCCCAATTGTTGCAAGACCTAAAGCTCTCATATACTGACATGAATATTGAGTTGGATCTATCTGATAGCATGTCTGAAAAATAAAATTCAACATGTATTAAATCATATTTTTGTAAAATAACGAACATATTTAAATATCTAAATCATTTTTTATCAATTTTTTATCATTATTTTATCATAAAATCTAAAGAAGGCTTATCTAAATTCAAGGCTGCTCAAAATTTTAGGTATTAGGCATTAAAGCAAACAGGTTATTTTAGGAACGAATGGTGATGCCTTAAATTATCATAAAAGCTAACGGATAAGGGGTATTTTTATTCCCAGTTTTGAACATGGAAACGTGCTTTTAGATGTTTGGATGATACCCCAAACTCTACGTTTGCCCTTCGATCAGCATTTTAAGTACAATTTAAATTTTGCTAGCCTCATGGATTTCGAGCTACAGCCCTGCAAGCAAGGAAAGGTTTCTTGAGTCATCCGGCATACTTAATAATAAACACATTTATAAAAATTGTATATACTACATAAACATATACCTGATAATCTTCCAATGCCTCTTTCACCTTTCCAGATGAAAAGTAAACATGGCCTCGTAGCATTAAAGCCTGTAGTAAAATTAAATGAGAAAAAAAATTAGCTTGCTTTCAATGAAGATTCCATGTAATGGAGATTCCATCACTTTGTATACATCTTCTAATTATATAAAACCTCAAAACACAGTAACTTTGTCTCATACAAAAATCTTCTATCACAGCCAGACAGTCAAATATCTTTTTAAAAACTACTTTTAAAGTTACTCAGAAGAACTTCACAAGCATATTATTGGCAACCTCTCTCAACACGAAAATCAACAAAATGAATTTTCAAATATAGTTGTTTCTAATAATATTATTCAGTAAATCCGTTCAATCTTCAACAGTCAACAGAACATCCGTATTTGGACATAAAACATTTGAGTGGTACCTACAAGAGACTATTAAAAATTCAAGTGTCAACAAGAAAAGAAAGTTCAAAAACCTAAAACTAAAACCTTCATTAATAGTTAAAAACTTTAATTGAATACATAGACCAATGCAGCGAAGGTTTGTTTACGCCCAATTAAAGTCATGTGATTAATCTCTTGATAAAACTTCTCTTTATTTTTGTCATATATTTCAAGCCATGAAAACTCATGCTTTCAATGCACGAAGAGAAGAATACTAAAAGTTCCCAAGGGTTGAATTGGGCGTAAACAAGACTAGCTGAATAGGTTTATTAGCCAAGATAAAGCAAAAGACAAATGTGTCAGGCATAATAACACTTCTTCTCCAGAAGTCAAAAAAGTACATACCTTAATGTTTCTTTTGTCAAGTTTTAATGCTTTATTGACGTACTGAATTGCTAATTCCGCATCACCCAGTTCCCTGTTAAAAATATCTTGGGTGTAATTTTCTTGCAATTAAATAATCAATTTGGTCAAAATAAAAATTCATTAAAATAAAACAAAAACAAACATTACAACAAACGTTTCTCGACGAGAAACAAATTAAATATTGTAAACATTTATTGTATTTTTGAACGTAGGAAATAAGTAACCAAAATTCTCAGCAACAAAAATAATGAGTTTACCTAAATAGTTTAGTAACAACATAAAAACAAAGTTAAAAAAACCAATTAAAAAGTTACATTCCTTCCAAATTAAATTGAAACTGCGTATTCGCAAAAGGTTTAAAACATTATTCACATTTTATATGCACTATATTTAATTTATAGTATATTTAATAAACCAACTGTAACATTTTATGTTGCTACCATTTCTAACCTTCTTCGTTTTAACACATTGTCAAATAAAAACAAACCAAATTTAATGTAAAATAAACTAATCTACTGATTCACCCTCTCGACATGTTATTCCAAAAGTGACATACTTTCAATTCAATGTTTATACGTACTTAAATGCGTTTCCTAATGTTCTTAGAACCTCTATGTTGTCAGGTTGAAGTTCCAAACAATCTTGCAGTGCCTCTACGGATTCCTAAAGAAATACGATTTTCATCATTGAGCTTATATATTTATTTTTCTACCGCAGTTGTGTAAGAATAGTTTTATTATTTTCAAAATTACGTTCTGGGCCTATTTCTTAAGTATGAACAGTAAACTGATTTTGAATTGCTTATTGCCTCAACCAATCCATTTGCCTTTGATGATAACAAGAAATCGTATTCCCCTAATCAATTTTAAGGGGTTGAGTGGCAATGTGGTTAAGGCACTGTGTTTCAAAGCGAAATTCTCTCTGAGAGCGCGGGCTTGGGACCAATTGTTTGAACTTCTAACTACAAAACCCACAGCCAACTTAGCTGTCTATCCTTTTGAGATGGGTGAATGAGTAGCAGTGTTCAACACAGGGGTAAGTTGTCACAACTGACCAAGGAGAGTAATGGCGCCCACCCCTATCTGAAAAGATAGTCGCTATCAAGAGAGGAGCCTTTGGGTCACCTTTAGCTGCAGCCATCCAGCTTATTCACTTAAATCAATTTGGTTTTCGTATGCAGTAAACACGCGCAGATAAGAACATTCTACTTTTAAGAATCTGCATATGTTCAATACTCTCTGAAGAGGTCGCCAAAATACGCTTTTATACACGTAAGAACTTTGTCAATGTTGAATTTCATAACATAGACTCTTATATGAAGGTTTTTGCCGTAATGTCTACAATTTCACAAAAACAGTACAATAAGTACCTTTATCATTCCCAAAGCAATGTATGACTGGCCTAGGCACTGGTGAACAATTAAATGATTCCCTGCTTCATACTTCAAAGCTGTTTTTAAATATTGCATTGCATTCCAAAACATCTGTAAGAAACAAAATATTCACCATTAAAACTAACAAAAAAAATCATAATTCTTGACACAACTGATAAAATATGGCTCAGTCAAACATGTTACCATTTTTTGGATCACCCGGTATATATACAAGTATTTATGTATATAAATACAACTTCTTGAGAGAAAATAACAAAAAACCCATGCTTTAAGTTAACAGAATCCACCTTTTCGAGATAAATCTGCCGTGATGGAAATTGGTTTAATTTTTGAGCTATTGAATTTTTTATTCTTGAATTAGATTCTGCAAGCAAAGTTTAGTCTGATAACCAATTTTTGCATTTGTACATAATGTTTTGTCAAAGTTACAGCAATACAAAGATTTCAAGTTTATGAGAGATCTGATCGCAAAAATTTTGTTAGGTCAAGATTTTGTCCTAACATCATTTTCATGGTCAAATATCATTCTTACAAATTTCAAATCTTTACAACGCTATAATTTTGATAAAAATGCCACTAGAAAAGCAGAAACTGGTTCTCAGACTAAACTTTGTATACAGGATCTAAACCAAGAATCAAAAATGCAAAATCTCAAAGATTCAATAAATTCTCGAAAAGGTGGATTGCTTTAAATAATAAATTTCAAATACATATCTACAGTATTACTGTACTTACTTCATTTTTAAATGCTAAAATACCAGCGAGAACATGTGCATGACCATCAGGTTGCAGATTAATGACAGATTTCGCAGTTTCTAAAGACTTTCTTGTATTACCAGATCGGAATTCTACCTGCAAAATAAAAATTGGGCTTTGGCCACAAATTTTTCAAAGAAAACTAATTGTTCATTACTCTTTATGATTTTTTAACGATATATATACAATGTACAGTGTGTAAAATTTGATTTTACATACAGTGCTGTCAGCCCCCTTTCAATAATTAAAAAAATATAGTTAGTGATTTAATAAAATCTTCTAATGAGACATTATTTCTCTTTTGTTCTGAGAAAAATAGACCCCGAGTCTGCGTTAACTTCTGTCAGTGCTGTTTTCAAGTTAGTTTAAGATATAAAGACATGCTTCATTTTTAGTTAATCTTAGTAAGAGACAATCACACACGATCTTATTTGATCGACCTTCTGCAATGTTATCTTACTATTTTTGCGTTTGCATTCTTGTTAACTTTATCCTAATTCTTAGGCGAATAATAAATTAAACGATCTTACCACAATACCATACCAATTCTACAATCAACAAATCAAAATCTCAATGCTATCCTTTAAATACGAATCTAATCAAACTGTCGCGAGTCACATGATTGAGTCATTTCTGAACAAAACATGCCTGTCATAATGACGGAATGTAAATAAAATCCCAAGGCAGATTCTATGAACATTAAAGTAAAAAACAATTTCAGAAAAAAAACATGCCAAAGTTGAAATAGAAAACAAACCTCTGCCATTGTTTGCAAACATAATGCATTGTTTGGTTTGATCCGAAGAGCTGCCACAACATGTTTCATGGAATCGTCAAAATCATGCTTGCTCTTAAATGACAAGAATTTAGTATAAATTATATCATTTCACATTAATATGATTCAAAATTTTCACAAATGCCACAGTCACTAAAATTCATGCTACTTTTTATAGAATGATTTCATTAATTAAGCCTTGGTCAAACATGCACAACATTTCACTGAACAATGTTCAACATTTCAACATAAGTCTCATTCCATAAGGTCCCTGTTCTTTCATTTTTGTTGTTGTCACTTCAGACAGTGTGAGCCTCCATCAGTCAGTAGTGATAACTACAATGGTTGTAATTAAGTTTAGTTCAAGTTCAAGTCTAATTCGACATTGTTATTGATGCACTTCAAAAACATCACTGAATTTTTCCATTTTTCTCAACATTTGGTGAAATGTTTGATGCGTTTGACCACTTTGCTAAGCATCTAATCGAAATAATTTATTCTATTCATGTTTACACATGTGCTGTATGTTAAGTCTATACGATCTAGTTCCCACTCTGCAACTGCCTTTGTTTCAAAATTGCTCTCACTTTATCTGCCATTTTATCAAAATTCTAAATTACTTTTGATTTTGGCGGGTTATTTGTGTCACCACTTGCAATGGCCAATTTTGTTTGTCAAAATTTTTGATGAAATGTTTGTTGCGTTTTACCACCCTTCAATCGAAAAATACTTGATGAGCTTTGAAGTTGAAGTTTGTTAAAATGTTTGGCACATTTGACCAATGCTTTATACATAAGAACAACAATTTCTGTCGCATTAAAAGACTGTTAAAAACCCTCACAAACAAAAATTAACAATAAAATAAATAAGGTAATTGCATTGAAAATAATGTTCACCATTGAGCTTGTTCTAGCAATAGTTACAGCTTTTCCAAGATATGCCAACCACATGCCACCACTGTCTTTTTTCTGTCAAATATAAAAATACATGATAGCAAACATAAGAACAATAAATATATATATCATATATAAAAATATGTATTAAACTGAATTAGCATAACAGGAGGCCCAAAAACCTATTTAGGTTTGCAGGGCTGTCACTCTAAAGCTTTGAGACTACAAATCTCAAATTCTCCATAACAGAGTTTGGGATATCATCTGGTCATCTGCAACCATGTTTACTTGTCAAACTTGAAATTAAAATTGCCCTAACCCATGATTTCAAGTTAATTTCAAAAAACATCATTTATGTTCAGTCTTTTTCTACATTTAAAACAATCTGCTTGCTTTAATGGCACTTTTGGAGCTTACAATTTGAAAACATTTCCCAATGAAACTCTCCAAGTAGATATAGAGGTAATCAGGTCGTTTTGATATCTAAATGTTGGCTGGAAATGAATGGCGTTCCTTAATTTGAAAGCTCACGGATGAGGGTTTTTAATTTCCAGTTTTGGACATAATGCAGATGACTTGTTGATATCCTAAACTCTAAATTTGGCCTTCGGACATTGTTTTGAGTAGAATTTGAAATTACTAGCCTCATGGATTTTGAGCTACAGCCCTGCAAACAAAGATTTATTTTTGGGTCATCTGGTATTTAAATATATATATATATACTTTTAAATAATCCAATGTTAAAAAAGGATTTTCTTCTTGATTGTACAGTTTGGCAATCATGCACAAAGTTTGTGCATACATACAAAGTTTAAAATTATTTACTTATAAAATAACCATATGAATATGTTAATTTTGAATTTCAATTATCTACATTTGTTTAGAGAAGCCAAAAATATTTTTGTTTATCTTTTCCTTGCTATAAATAATCACTTGTTAATAATCACTCATTAATAATCATCCAATCACCATAATCCCTCATTCTTTTATAAAAGGGCCTTATGATGGGTAAGCCTGGATACAATTGTCTATAATGCAGTTAAGATACAATAATCCTTTGCAGCAGGGTGTTAATATCACTTACTACCAAAATACCATCAAACAACTGCATGGCATCTTCAAAGTTACACTTGTCCAGTTCAGTAAATCCCTTTGCTAAAAATCAAAAACAAAAGGTATATAATCTGCAAAATTATTTAAATTCAGCCATTATTATTTGCTGTAGATGTTTAGTTTAACATAAAAGCTAATATCTCAACATCATGCAGAACTAAGTTATTTTAATGTTAAACAAAGTAATAAAATTATCTGGTTAAGATATTTATAAATGCAAACATGAATAATGATATGACAAACCTAGTTGCTTTTCTGCTTCTTTGCTATCCAAATTCCATTTTGACCTTTGTTCATTAAATAAAACAATTGGCTGCAAAAAGTGATTCAAAACAATGAAATTAATTTGGGCATAACATAATTATGTAAATTTTGAAACAATTGTTGGGCATAACATATTAATCTTTTGATACAATAGTTGTGCATAACATATTAAGATTTTGATACAATTATTGGGCATAACATATAACCTATCATCTGAACCACCAAAAATTCTTATCACGTGATAAAAAATCTTTCTATTGCTTATTTTTCTATATATACAAACAATGTCTTTTATTTCATTTAGCTTGAAAATGATGTTAAGATGACATCAAAACATCGCTCATTATTATCATTAATATTTATAATTAAACATATAAATCCTCATGTTAAATGAATAAACATGTTCATCGGGCTGGACGCAGGTAACTCCTTAATTCTTGCATATGTTACATATTTTAAACATCTTGGAATTATATAAAAGCAAAGAAACGGCCACAAAAGGCCTGTTACTGTATATTTATATACATAAGAAAAAGGAATTCACTGACACTTTTTCCAAGATCTGTGAAAGAGATACAATCTGTAAAATATAAGAATTAAACATGTAAACAAAAACAATAATCCATATACACTATAAAAACACAGTCTGTTAATTGTTTATAACATTTTCATTCTTATATTGTTACTTTATATCGTTTACAAAAACTCTGTCTGCCACATAAATTTTTCAACAAAGCAAATGTAGATCCAGTCTGAATGCAAATCATTGTTTTCATTTTCAATTCATTAAGGAGGGTCACCTTTCAATTCAAGGCTTGATTTTGAAGAAGCCCTCCATTTAAAAATTTACATTATAAATAATAAATAAATATAAACACCTAAATTTACAATAAAAGCCTATTTAGAATACACAATATATACAAAGATTTTAAAATAGAAAAGAAAAATGTTTGGTAATTCTGAATAAACAAATGGTGGTGTGCTGGCATGCACCAATTCATAAAACAATAAAAATAATCCCAAACTGAGCAATTCAATAACATTGTGTGCACATTTGACACTCACATAGAAAAAACAGGGCAATGTCACCCAAATATTTGCAATGACAAAATCCTTCTAAAAGTAAACAAAAAGGAATCAAGAAGGGTGAGTGATTTTATACACTTGCACTTTTAGTCAAATCTTGATGAAAAAGTCACATTTTGTTTATATTATGTTGACCAGACTGGAAAGTCCATACATAAACTATGCAAGACGAGTTATTGCAAGACACTCAAATTTCTTAACTATAAACTAACTGAAACTCAATTAACACATTTTTTCGTTCTTTTGTTATTATTCTAATTAGGTCCCTCCTTCTAACAATGTATGCCTCATTTAATTAGTTGAATTAGCACTTAAAATATCATTTGTATTGTATGCGCAATTGTATTGTTCTGAAATAGTCTATAAACCATCACTGATTTGTAAATCTGGGGTTCTGATGATGGAGCATTGTTTTGTTCTGAAATGTTAACAAATATTGGGGATATAGTCAATTTAATTCCTTTTATTTCATTTCTACTCAACGTTATTCTCTTTAATTTAACAACAATACATCTTTAATTTAAGTTCAGAACATGTCATGTTTTATAATTATTTAAATTCACATAAATTTAAACTTTTATAAGTTAAATTTAAAATTGTGTAGTCTATATTTATATAATAGTCTGCTAGATAGAGAAAAATAGCCTGGCACAAACCTATTGTATTGGACTTTCTATACATATGTATGCCCAGCCCATCCCCTAACCACCACCAAGTGAAGTGTGTATGTATGAATAAGTTGACTGATCTCTTTCTGATAATTTTTTAATGTTGTAATTTATTTTTTAATGATTACTATTAGGTTAGGTAGACAGTTGTTGGAGTGGCCTATAATTTAATAAAATTTAGCTAAATTTTTTCCAGAGTAAAAACAGTGTACACTCTTACCAACATCATCGGGCTTTACAGTGTTGGAAACTGCACACTTGACAGTGAGAATATCATAGCAAATGAAGCAATGCAACAGAAAAATAAAGAACATATTTGAAGATCTTGCTGCGAGAGAAGAGGTGTCTTTGCGGCGGACATGGATTAAAAATTTTTGCAGTTTCAACGAGGCAATAATTTATTATCATCCCATGATTGATTACGAGGCTTTTGCAAAAAAACAAAATCCTGCGGAAGACTGGAACACAGGCTGCCATGACAACGGAAAATGCGGAAATTATTTTCAAACAACAGAACACTTCCACAAAGAGAAATAAAGTTGGTACTGAGTCGATTTGTTCGAGCTGTAATACATTTTTAATAAAGCAGAAAGAGATAAGATGGATTATATGACAGTACGAGCAGCAAGGTAAAAAATCTTTTTGTATATAATAATAGACTACTTTTTGTTAAATAAATATACAGAAGAAGGAAAAGAAAACAATGCCTCCATTTAAATTTATCATTAAAGATAGGTTTGAAAATAATAAATACACATTTTTCTTTCATCTAAAATAAAACTATTTCTTTCACCACAAGCCTCTAAAGAAGACCATTATGGAATCAAAGTCTTTCAATATTTTGATTAGTGCTATCCCTGCCAGTTTATAAAATAGATATGATATACAGGGGTATGTGGTTTTATAATGTAATATTTTAACTTATGAAATATTTTTTGTAATTAAATCATACATTGCCTGTAATATTTTGTTTCTTTTTTTTTAATTATATTGTAAAATGTTTTACCGGAATACGTATAGGCCTACTGGCATGATGTAGGCCTAAAATAAATAAGCCTCGTCTTTCTTGATCTCGTTCGGTTTACCTCACAGAATAACATATACATTTAGAAATTCGAACAAAAATAAGATGATGAAATTAAAAGAATCGCTTGGTTGGATAACTAGGAGGCTGTAAGAGAGCGCCCCCAATAATCCAATATAATTTAAAGAACAATATGGTGATTTAAAACAATTGATTAATTAAACTTTTCTTTGTTCTCTATTGTTCTGAAACAATCGAAAACAGCTTCCTACGGCACTGATCTGATCCTTATTTTCAAGAATGTACATCGAATGTGTCTAGACATACATAATCTAATTTATCGTTAAAATCAAAACAGTATCGTTTCATAAAATTTTATGACGAAAATGACTTCATAAAATAAAAATAAAATTAGTCATATTTTTGTGTTGAGACCCCAAAACTATAATAAAATCGAACACGAAAAACTGCTATAAATTTGGGTTTTGGGCTATTAAATGTGCCAGCGTAAATGTATCGATAATTTTACCAGCCAAATCGATACCTGGATAGAATCAAGGTCTTTCAATCTTTTAATGCTATCCCTGCCACTTTTGTTCAAGGGTACATGGTTTTGTAAACAATTTTGATGAAATTTTAACCTATTGTGATTAAAACATTCATGCCTGTAATATTTTATCATTTTTTTTAGAAAATATATTGTAAACTTTTAATTCAGTGGCATAAAAATAAATACATATATCACCCTCGACCTAGACATTTTGATGCAATTTTTTATAATTTTTATGGTCAAATTTCCTCCCTTTGCTAAAAATAAATTTCAAATTCCCTACATCATAACAATAAATTGTGCCAACTGCCTTGCCTTTGGGTATAATTTGAAACACGGATTCTGTTGTACTCCCGTCGTACATGTATATAATGGAAATATAGCTTACACCTAACTTTCAACACAGAATCCCGATTCGCAAAATAGGTATTTAAATGTGTGTAGAAACAATTTAGCTGTTTGCAGTTCATTTCCTTACCAATAAAATGTATCCATTTTGCCCCTAAATTTGTCTCTTGAATTTAACACAAATTCAAATGCCTCGCTTGGTGTTAAATTCCCTGACCTTTCTTTCAAAAATCTCAGAAAGGGAATTAGTGAGTCAAATCCCGGAATATGCCCGGGGTGCTGATATCTAGGTATCGATTTGACTAATGCATAAAATAAAATTTCTTTAAATTAAAACAGTCCAATATTTTTTAATGAAAACAGCCCAGTTCACTTGACGAGGATCATTCTCGAAAAGTTGTAAATATATTTATTGCAACTGTACATCGTCAAATTACTATTCATCAATGCTTTTCGTCTTTGGTGGCGCAGCTGTTTTCGAATTTTTTCTAATTTTTCATTTTAGCATTCCTGTGTTCTCAAGATACCATCCAGTTATACCAAAAAGATACACGCAAGCATTCAAACATGATATGAAAAATAGAAATCTTATTGTTGAGGTAAGCAATCATTTTAATTCTAGACAATAAATGCTGTAAGTGATGCGAACGCCAACTTGAGACCTGCGGATCACTCCTCTCCACACTTTCCTGTCCAGCATTAGAGTCCTCAGTTCTGCAGTACTGTTGACTCCCTCATCACGTTGTAGCATTGCACGTTTTCTCCCCCGCCTAGTGGTGCCCCTCTTCGGCTCCTAAAAAATGAGTTGGCTTGCTTTTCTGCTTGCTGGACGCCTAAGTGACCCTGGGGTCTAAACACTTCTCCTTCCCTCGAACATTAGGGGTTTTCTGAAGTGATTTTTCAGCTGCTTGCTTATTGGCTTCAACAAATTGCTGATAGGAGACAGGAGGATATTAACTCCTCGTCCTCCTGTTCCTCGTGCAGTACGTGAAATCTGTTCCGGATCTCTAATTCATGGTGTTCTAGATTCCATATGCATACTTGGTCTTCTTAGTTGTCTCCTACCTTGGTGCTCTCAGACTCAATTTTAGCGTAGCAGCTACTACTCTGTGGTGCGATCCATGTCTACTGAAAAATCTTACAACTAGCCCATACAGAGTGCATTCTTGATGCTGTTTTATCGATTCAAGAGATTCATGTCAGCTTGAATACATCCATCTTTCGAGAACGTGCTCCCAAAGTACATAAATCTGTTGACATTTTCTGCTGGTTCTCAATTGATGGTGATACCTGTAAATAGCGGTTGTTGCGATAACTTCGTTTTCTGACCTCTTATCTGAAGTCCCACTTTTGATGCATTTTTCTCCAGTGCCGTTCTCATTTCCTTGAGGGTGTACCTTGTTTCTGCTAAAAGTGCGATATTGTCTACAAAGTCTAGGTCTGCAAGGGGCCTCCCGGTTTACCATGGTAGTCCAATAAAAGGTTGCGCCATTTTGCCTTTTTCATAAAATAGTCCACTGTGAAAATGAACAGAAGCCAGGAAGGGATAGAAGACAGCCTTGTCTAACTCTAGATATCGAAGAAATTGGTGCTTCCTGAATCCAACTTAACAATGTAGCACGATGACCCCTCGTGGGTGTTCTTGAAGGTGTAAGTGAAGTTATCTGGAACCCCGTACACTCTAAGGATTCTACATAGTGTATTTCTGTACACAGTATCGAATGCATATACATTTACTGCACACTATTGAATGCCTATACAAATAGCTATAACAACTTTTAGCATTTTAAAATTGAATTCGAAACTATGATCTTCAATCAGTCTATAATTATCATCCAGTACAATGAATATCGTTATTTGGAAAAATATATACAAAATATATTCTTAATTATTATATTTTAATTACATTTTTAGTTTATTTTTATTGTATTATTATGGCATTCTATTTTTTGTTTCATATAGTCATGACTTTAAATTTTCTTTTTAGAATTGCAAAATTGCAGGACTGCGATATGGGCCAGATGAAACAACTCTTTATCTTGAAAAACGAGGTACATATATGCTTTTCAATTCTTTACGAATATACTGTTTCTCTTTAACATATTTTCCTTTTCAACAATACTCAAATACTTGAAATATTTTCTGGTACTTTTAGTTTAAAACTTTACAAAATTTAAGTCCTAATATCTTCTCTTTCAGAACGATTTAGTTGCGCAGAACCATTTGACAGAATGAGAAGTAAAAGTCTGCAAATACCACGTGATCTCCAGCTGCGACCTGCTTTGCATTCACCTTTATCCAAGTATCAAAGCAGCCTCTCTTTCAGAATGACTTCTACATAACATTCATTCAAATAGGACATGCTTGTGTCTCATTTTTAGAAACTTTATTTTGTAAATAAGCGCTAAAAATTCATGTTTCATTGAATAAATCTATTATCTTACTTGTCAAACGTTTTGTTAACAAATTGTAGTACTTTTCTGACATTATTCTTCACAAATAAAAACAATCATTCCTTACATGTGAAATTTGCAGAAAATCAGTTTGGTTTTTTCATATGCTGAAAAACGAACTTTTATCTTCATGATAGATTGATTTTGAAGTTTATTTGTAAGAAAAATAAAACAAAAAAAGGTCGATTTAAACACTACAAACGTTTGAGAATTATGCAAAAATACCATTTGATGGTCATACAATTCTTAAAAACAAATTATAGAATTTCGCAATCCTAAAATTATAAAATCATAATAACAATACAAACCAGTAGAATAAAATTCTAAATTTGAACATTTAAAGTACTGAATATAAAATACTTTCAAAAACTTTAGAACTTTGTAAAATTTGCAACAAAACTAATCATTTTTCAGTAGTTCTTTTTTGCTTGTTCGAAGAATGATACCTGGAGCAGCAACAAGAACTGCTGCAAATGCCATCTTTAGGAGCACAGATACAGTTAAAATTTGATCCAGTGATGTTATTTCTGATAAAATGCATCCTGCTTGACAACACATAAAATTGTATGGTATTAAACCTAAAAGTAAAAATAAAAATAAAACGGTATAAATAAATGATTTACAATGGTCAAGCAAAAATTAATGATGTATCACGGACTTTAGGAAAAGTAAGGTTTATTTTACTCCCACTTCGATTTTTTTTTCATTTCATTTGTCCTACACTCCGTGTTTTTGACAAAAATAAAAACACAGAATGTAGGACAGGTAGAATGAAAAAATCAAAGTGGGAATAAATACAAACTTACTTTTTCTAAAGCCCATGGATGTATTAAAGGTTTATTAATTAAAGATTCATGCACAGCTGCCCATCACAGTATAATGAAATGAGTAGAAATTTAAAAAAAATACTTTCTTCTGGTTTTGGGAAAAATTTGTAAAAATAAATTGCAACTTCAATCAGCCTTACCTATGAGCACAGAGAAGAAGAAATGATGAATTGGAATTCCAAGAATTGGGGATGCCATATTCAAAAACCAGTTTGGTGACATTGGAAACAATCTTAGACACAAAAGGAAGAAAAACAAGCCATCATTGTTTTCATCTACCTTGAAAGTAAAACAAATAAAATTCAATAATTTTGATAGCAAAACGTAGACTTCTTTGATGATCAAATAATATTAACTTTGATAGTTTGAAAAAATGTATATTTCATAAAATACACCAGAATAGCAAGTTTCAGGGTGTGTTTGATTGGTACCAATTTTGAAAAAGGTAGACTTGATAAATTAGGAACCCATGTTTGGTTGACCTTGAAATTCTGAAACGGTAGGTTTGGAAAGCCTTCTAGAACTTTTTCTCCAAAAGGCAGAAGGTTACGGAGAGATTCTCATTTTCAAGATTCTTGTGTTTGATTGGAAAATATGTTTCCATCTTTGCGAAGCATATAATCTTCAGGATTACCAATCAAACACATCCTTAAAAACTTCCCTGCTGAAATAAATCTATACAAACCTTTCTTTGCAAAAATGTTATTTTCTTGGGAAAGAAATGTACGAGAATTGTTTTTCCAAAACATTTTGACCAAGAATAACAAAAAGAAGCTCCTACGGCTGTTAGAAAACAAACAAGAGGAAATCCTAGCTGCAATCCAAATAAAGCACCACTCAAAATGTTCTGAAATGATAAAATTACACAAGCTTAATATGAAGAAGCCCTGAATGCCGGGACGAAATATAAGTTACTATATTAATTCGTTTGTCTTTTTTTCACGTCATTTTGCGGAGTTATTACTCAATATTACTTAATATCAATACAGCACTACCTAATATATGGCATGGCTAAATACACAAAGCATAAAAAATTATAAAGAATAAACGTTAACAGTAACATAAGTAAAGGCTAAATCACATATACCAAATTTGACATAAACACTAAAACGTTAATTAATCTAATACATACTAATATTATGTTTCACGTTACTCCTGTGTCCTCTATCTTGTTTGTTGCTAGTTTAATATATCGAGTTACGGATGTAGTCAATTGAAGACATAAGTTTATTCCTTAATACAAGATTGCCTTTTGTTTGAGATGTCAAGATCAGCCATGGCGACGAATCGAATATCTGAGTATCTAGGGCACTCAATGAGAACATGAATTTCATCTTCAATTTTATCCAATGTGCATCTTGTGTCAGGTTCTATTATTGATTTTAATTTTCATGTGTATGAGCTTAATTAATACAAGGGTTTATAATTAATTTCTACACATAATTTAGAATTTAAAATAAGCACATTATTTTTATTTTTCACATTAACAGATAATGAAGTGATTTGATTTCATGAACTTTAGAAATAAAGACAATAAATTGAAATGTGTGATTTCAGAAAATACTGAGCAGCTAAAATGAATAAATAGTACCATAAATACAGATCCTGGAATCGCAAACGTTTGCTTATACAAATAGGCACTGCAAAACAACAGCAAAACATGACCAATGTTTTTACTTTTGTATGCTTTTGCAATTTCTGTAAGGTCTTTTAAATCATCCAAGTTACTAGGGAACTTCAGTTTGCCTCTGAAATGGAAAAACAACAATTATTTGCAGGTCATTAAAAACAGGCCTTAGGGCCTAATGAAATGGGATTTCTCAACTGTAGGTTGACCGAGTTAAAATTCCATATTCCATGCATTATTACACTGGCGACGAGGCTTGTATTTATTGAGTATCCCTACACAGCTAAGGAGCTGAATTAAGGGTGATTCTAAGGATGACTTTTTACACTCAGTGTGACTACTCTATCTGATGCCCAGTTTGAAAAACAGAAAGCGGCGATAAAAATGCCCGCAGTGAACAGCCCTTACTTATGTTTTTTCTGTCCACAGGCTCGCGCCTCTATGGGCAGCTCTTCTTCCGGGAATCTTTGATTCCGTACCGAGCATCTTGGTGTATCGGTTATTGCTGCAGCCGGGTCAAACAATAAATCTTGAGTTCGCCAGTGTCCGTCGAGTCTCGCTTTGAATGCATTAAGCGACGGGGAGATCACGATATAATCAGGAAGTGCACGATATTCTCCGTTATGGGCTGTGCCTTTTTGGAGAGTAACATTGTAGATGTAGGAAGATTGTTCTATATTTTTTCTATTCTTACTCCGAAACTGTATTTTCTAACATCTTTTGTCATATGTTGGTGGTAAATTGCTAGATTATGGTATTTTTTGCGTTCTTTCGTAGCATAATTACTTCTCGATTTTAGGAAAATACTCAATTAAGTATCATAAATGCTATGCAAAATCTTAAACGTCTCTATCATATCGCATCTTACGCTCCTATATGCCAGTGTTTGTAACTTCAGCCTTCTTAATCTTTCTTCATATGGAAGTTTTTGTAATCCGGGTAACTGTTTTGTAGCTCTTCTTTGTAATTGTTCTATTTGATCTTTATATTATGTTTGTGTGGTCTCTATACGGATGTAGCATAATCTAAATGGCATGAATTCTTTCCTGAATTCTTTCAGCCCTTCCTTCTCTCCAGACAAAAAATTCTATTCCCATTTCGATTTTTTTTCGTTCCACTTGACCTACATTCCATGTTTTTAACAAAAATAAAAACACAGAATGTTGGACAGGTGGAATAAAAAAGTCAAAGTGGGAATAAACACAAACTGGGGACCATTATGGAATCAAATACTTTTGATCTTATAGTGCTATCCCTGCCACTCTAGTAGAGATACATAATTTTAAAAATAATATTTTATGAATTTTTATTTTTATTAGTTTGAGTATTATTTTCAACGCAAAATTGTAACTATTCTTATTTTTAACTTTAGCCATTTCACAATTGTAAATCTTTTATTTAAAGTGGCAATAAAAACTTACTTTAAACTTTACTTTCTCTAAAGCTTGTGGATGTATTAAAAATTGACAAAACATTCTTCTGGTGCATTAAAAACTTGACAAAAACTTGACACTAATCTCTTATGCATCACTGTATCAAAAAATGATCAAAAGCATTCATAAAATGCATGCAGATTACATCTATATATTCAAACCTGTATCCAAAGCTTCTGTCCAAGTATCAAGTGCATTTAGTATCTGTAGCATGGTGATTTATCTCCCAGAAATAAACACATATTGCTTGTAATTAAATAACACGATTTTGACCATATGGTCTACAATATGGCTTCTTGCAATTTTTTCCATTGTTTTGCAGAAAATAATAGTAGGTCTGTAGTTACTAGCCATCTTTTTGTCTCCTTTTTTGTTTATCTATTTGTCTCTAAGTTGTGGAATAACCTCTCAGCTGAGTGCAAGCTGGCATCCTCCCTAAACATTATTAAAAATTGCATATAGGGATTTACTGTTTTACTTTTACTTTTTATTATATTCTATGTAATACTTTTTCATACTTTTGTATATTGTAATTAGGTTTATTTCATTATCAAGCTCCTATTTTTGTAATTTTTTTTAAGTGGAGGGCCCCTTGAAAATCAGCTCCACTAAAGGGCCACCCTCCTTAAATATGTTAAAATAAAATGAATAAATGAATATGCCAGATATTCAAGCCCTCTTCCATTCATCTGGTAACCCGCTATTCAAGAGAATTCTTAAAAAATATTTTGCATGGTACACTCAGTTCAATTGCTAGTTCTTTAAGAATTATATTTCTTCCTAGACTCCATGTATCTTTTCCATAAACTGTGTCTTTAATATCCTTATATAGGTATTAATGGAAAAGCTTTTTTGAATTAATTATCTGGTTTATTGTTCTTGGAATGGCACAAACTTGTCTTCTGCTTTTTGCAATTTTTCTTTGAAAATGATCTGTTGATCATATGGAGATTTATTGATTAAAATATTTGCCCAATTTATATCTTGTAATTCCTTTTTAATATCTTCATAGTTTGCTTTGTTACAGTAGTTCTTAACTCTGAAGGGTTTTTGTTGATAACAGTGTAGCAATTGAACTTATACCTTTCACCCTTAATGGTGTTTACCCGCTTAATGCCTTTTACCCTTAATAGTTTTACCCTTAATAGTTTTACCCTTAATAGTTTTACCCTTAATAGTTTTATACCTGGATAATTAGAGTCACCCATAATCAGCAGGTGTGTGTTTTTTATTGTTGCTTCTTCTTGTAATAATTATTGCAATTTTATCCTCAGTTCCACTACCACTTCTACATATACAATATTTTAGAAATTCCCAGTGATAATATGTTTTCATCAATGATGGAATCAACCATTTGTTTGTTTTCATCATAGGAGGAGTGAGGTTTTGTTGCTGAAAAGGGCAGATTGTCACCAGATTCGACAACATATTTGTTGCTGTTTGGAAAATTGTTGCTTTAACCTTGACCCTTTTTAAACCCTTTTTTAACCTTGACCTGAACTGCTTTTTGTCAAGGTTGTACAGTCAAACCTCAGCCAAGACTTCTCTACTATTATATCCAAGACTTTTTTCTTTTTTGTTCCAAAATTTACATTTTATTAAATAGTCGTATTTTTGATTTTTCAGACTTTCATAAAAGTTTGGATAATCGAGGTTTTTCAGTAATATTTGGGTTTCATAGTGGATATTGTATTGTTTTATTTATCTCTTTCCCTCCTCCTAGATCTTTGTGGAAGGTCTCGATTCCAAAATGGTTGGGTGGTTTGTTTTTGGGTTTAGGTTAGAAAACGATAGAAATAAGCCATTTCCAAAGCAAGAAAAAATCGTTAAAAAGGATCTAAATTTTCAACAAACTAATAGAGCCTTTCCAAAAGTTTCACCAGAAAGTTTTCCAGAGAGCTCCTCCTCAGCCTCAAAATATTATTGTACGAAATATTACATAAGCTCTTCTCTCTCTGATTAAATTGCGTTTTATCACTTACCTCGCGTACTCTTCGTCAAATACTGTTGATGAAAATTCTTTTGCAACAACATAGAGCAAGCACGATGAAACTAAAAACGTGCAAATAAGTGAAATTACAGCAAACAATGGCTTCATTTCTGACGCTTGGAAAATGTCACCTTGGACTTCTAAACTTTTTATCTCCTAAGTGGCTGCGCAGGAGATGTCCTTTTTGAGTCTGACAAAATCGGGCAAATTTATCAAATGAATCTTTTTTAATTTTTGCACATGTGAAAACTTTTAAAAATTTTTTAGAAAGTATATGTTTTACAACCCCAAAAAAGTTTATTTGGTTGTATTTTTTCAACAAAAATATTATTTCCAGTCTGCGCAAACAGCAGCGAAGTGCTTGGCAGCAGCAGCAACAACAACAGATAAAAGACAACGTGAATGATGTGAAAGTGGAATGAAAAGATGATATGATGTGATGCTTGCGCGGGAAGTCAAAAGCTTCACTAATATGTGCACAAAGTTCTTGAATTACTTAGGTAATTTTATCATACATATATGCTATTTATCAAACATGTATAGATACGTAAGCAGTAATCATTGGGCGAGCTGAGGACTATATAACATGAGGCTAAACTTTTTGTCTGTCAAAAATATAATTATTTTTAGGCCAAACTAAAAAAGTAAATTATCTAATTACTGCCTTATTTAGCAAGATGCTGCATACGACGACACGCATACCAATTTTGGGAAATTTTGCACAATGCAAACCTGATCAGAGGTAAATTTTGTAACAATACTAATAGATTGGATTCCATATGTAGCCTGCTGGTGCTGGATGGAGATATCCGGCGTGGAGTTACGATTTTTTATTGTTCTTGTATTGTCTTGGCGTAAATACTGGAGTGGAATTCACACATCAATTTCAAAGACTTTGAAATTATCTAGAAATTATCTATTTGAAATTAGCCAAAGTTCTACACCAATTTTTGACATGCACTATATTGCGCCAAAGCAGTGTCATTCAAGAGTACCATGCACCAATTTCATTTTTCAAAAACATTGTTGTTGTTCTCTATTTGCGCTGCAGCGCAGTACGCCAAATTTTTGCAGTTACACACCTTCCTAAAATTTACACCATGCCAACCTGTTTTCCAGCAAAATTAATGAATTTCATGCCACGCCAAGTTTGTGTCTGCCAAGATGCCACGCCAAAGATCTTTGACGCAAACTTCAAGTATTCTTCGAACTTTCCAGTATGGAGTTCCAGAGGAGATGTTTACATATTTAAGTTGAGAGTTTTCCTTTGTTTTTGACAACTAATCACTGTTGCTATTGTTGCGAAATTTGCCTCTGTGTTCACCTGACATATCTGTTTTATTTACTCTTCTTTTTTATTACTTCTTAAGTTTCAAGTAAGCAAATTAAATATTGGATATCTTAATAAATTTGTTGCCCTATCTGATCCGGCAACTATCATATCCATTTTGGCAAGAAAACCTTAACCCCTCCTACAACAAAAACTAAACAAAAATGATGGTTGATTCAGCTTCCATTGGATTCCATGACAGGAAAAACATAAGATGACTGGGAATTTCTTAAATCTACCAATTGCAAATGAGATCCAGAGAGTAAAACATTGCACATGCATTTGGGAAGGACTATTAGGAAGACAGTCTCAATCAAGCAATACATTTTTCAACCCATTTTTTAACAGTAATTTTTTCCATTTTAAATTACCAGAACAGGTAAAATATTTGCCTGTTTAAAATCTTGACCCAAACTGGTGATTGTTGGTTGTAAGTTGGTTGTAATACTGACAATATTTCAATCATTATTTTTGTAGTTAAATGATGGAAGTTGAAGAAAAAGAAAGTGGGAATCACTTTTGCGAAATTTGCAGTCTTGAATACGTTACAGAAGATGTAAGTTTATGGAGATATACATTAAATTTTTTTATACAGTAGAAAATCACATTATAATATAAGGAACTGGTTTAATGAGAATCAGCCTTCTGGGTTTTCTTTTTTTATTTTTGTGTCTGATAATTTTCTTTTAAATTATTCTTGAATTCAGAATTTGAAAATGGGAATCTCCTGGCAAATATCAAGTTCAAGTAAAAAAATGTTATATACATATTCTTTATTTTGATCAAAATGGCAGTGGGTTTCCTACTGTATGTGAAAGACAAAAAAATAACAGTTTCTTTGCATGTTCAACAAGAACTAGAAGTCAGATGATTTGCTTATTGTTGAAGAAAGGACATTATAGAGGATGTAATTTTTAAATACTGGATTTTAATGTAAACTTTAGCTAGCAGAAAACATTAACTTTCATAATGGATAAAACTGACTTCAATTTTTTATATGGCAGGCAATCTTGTGCCTGAGATCTAAAACTTTTTTCAATATTTTAGACAATAGGTCAAGATTTGTTTTGCATTGGTTTGTTTTGGACTTGAAACGTTTTGCCAAAAATTACTGGTAGAAAATAATAATAATTATGTTTTTCTACCTATGCATTTGGTTCTTACTTGAACTTCAAATCCTCCTTAATTCTGTCAGGATCTTGAAGAACACAACTGGTCATTACTGCATCACATGAAACTTGACAAAGAAAAAGGAAGGTGAGATTTCTCTCTGTCTTTCCAACCAGCTTTGAATTGTTTTTAGTTATTTGACTGTTATTACTGACTGGTACTACTGCCATGCTTTATTCAGGCTTGTACATATGAATCTTAGTGGGTGTGTGGCATTTCGCACGCCTTGGCGATTTTAGGCTTGCGATAACAATTTTAGGCCAAATGAACGTTACTTCATGCCTCATACACACCACTCTGTTTTCAGTTTGATCCGTTTTTGCTGCTGAAAACGAAGCTTGTTTATGTCCCCGTTCACACTGGTCCGTTCTCAAATGAAAATGATTAGAAAAGCTGTGAAATTCATTTGCTTCTCGAAAACAACGCTATGGGTCTTTTTTCAAAAAGGAGAACTTTTTCAAATGTCTCCATAGAGTAGTATGAACAACATGGGAGACAGCTTCATTGCATTTAAGTTGAATACAGGAGTCTCAGGGTCAAACAAATTAACAATGTGGTTAAAAATCGATCTTCATATCATATAGCAGGCAAATCTTATCTCAGTTTCATTTTGCAGGAGGTAGCACATAAAAACAACATAATTTAAAAGTTTGAAATTAATATAAAATTTGTTCTGTGTTTTCCTCCTGAAAATGTGACATTTTATATTGTTTAGCATTAGGCTATGTGGACCTTCCAGGGGTGAAAGGTTAATCATTTATTCTGCCAAAAATTAAAAATCTCTGTCCAAAAATTGTCTATAGTTTAAAACAAACTGGTAGATTTTTACTCATGTGGAGAAAACAAGATTAAATCAAAACAAGAATTTCACATATGATGCTTTTGTTTATAAATGTAATTTAAATTATTATGTATATTTCTCCATGTATCTGTGTTACTATTTAAGCCAAGGGTATTTTTATCTGATAAAAATGTTGGTTTTTGTGAATTTTTCTAGGGATTATGTGCACAAATGTTCACTATGCAATGAAGACATATTTGGTCTTCTTTCTTTTACTAAACACATTCATAGTGATGAACATCAAAAGAAGCTTCAGAAATGGAAAATTAGGAATGTTATTTCTGATGAGCCACATGAAGAACAGGTATCAGAAGGAACTATTTTTGAAGATCAAGCATTATGGGAGAATAAACCATTATGGGAGAACAATCAGCCGCCACAATTCGAATCACAATTTAATTATAGATTCCGTTATGGACCAAGACAGAGGATAGCTCCATTTAGAGGTGAAATGTTCCAATCTCCAAGCCATTCATGGCAGAGGCACTCATTTTTTCCAAGACGATTTCCTTTCTTTAACCCAAATACACCACCCTTCATTTATAATCGATTTAGAGAGCCTCGCCCAATGGTTCAGTATGACACGAATCACAGGTTTCCTCCGCGGGGTTACTTTAATCAGCGGTATCCACGCCCAGCAAATTTTTTTCGACCAAACATTGGCCTGCACTCCACTGAAACTGCAGGCGCAAATTGCCAAAACATTGCTGAAAATGACATTGAAAGTTCATTAAATGTGAATTCAATGAATGACCATGATCGAAATTTTAAAGGTTTCAAGGCAACAAAGCTTATGAGGGAAAGGATGAACAATTTAAACTCAAAAGCTGTTGATAGTAAATATCGGTATGTTCGAGCAAACAGTATCTCGTCGTCGTCTTCTGCAAAGAGTTCTTCGTCAAACAAAGGTGAACATGAAGTCAAAAGTAAGGACGATATTGCTATTGAATCTTATAAAAGCTTTGAGATATTGTCAAGAGAAAGTGAAAAAATAGAGAAGAGTGATTTTGTAATTTCTCAGAAAGACAGCGAGGCTCGTTTGACGTCCGAGAAGAGAATCGGTGATGCACATGACTTAGGAAAAACGAAAACAACTGATTGTCCATTTGTTGGTAGTAACGAAGAGGAGTCTTTGGCTAATTTTGTCGCAGAACATTTATGGAACAAGAACAGTAGCATTTGTTCAGACGAAGGTGAAAGTCCTTCTTCCAAGAACTCTCCTTCAACTTTCATGGAAATTTTTGTTGGAGACCAGATGAAAACTGCCCACAAAAACAATACAGATGTTAACACGGACAATGTAATCTCAGGCAGTGCTACGCTTGGTCAACATATGTCATACGGTGAAACATTTAAGGATATTTCAAAACGCAGTCGTCGCGAATTCAATCTAAGTCACATCAAAATGGCTAAAAGTTCGAAAAAGGATTCTGTTTCATTGAAAAAAATCAAGAAAAGTCAAACAAGCGATGATATATCTAAAGGGAAGTCAATGCCAAAAGAGAAGAAATCTTCTCCTAAAACAGCAGAAAAGGGGAAGAAGGGTCCAAAGAAACGTTCTTTAAAAAACAGTTATGAAGCTTCAACAACAGAAACTTCAAGTTCCAGGCCTAAAATCAGTGCTCAAAATGAAAGTCCAAGAAATGATACTGATGTTGTGTCAAAATCTAATAATAAACAAAAAAAGAAAAAGAAGGCTTCTAAATCCAAACGCTCACCAGATATCAGCTTTTCGGATATTTGTATTTCAGATGATGTTTCAAAACTTTTGTCAAGTTCAAGCGAAAATATTTCGCGATCAACAAACTCGGCTTTGAATGAATCTAATGTTTCGAGTGAATCTAATGTTCAGTCTACAAAATATTTTAAATCTGCGAAAAAGAAATATTTAGATTCTGCTAAAAAGATATTCGAGAAAGAACAGACAAGAACCGACGACAATATATCCAAGGTAAGAAAAACACAGCTGAAAGATTTTTGACAAACTTTGTGAAATGTTTTGTTAAAAATTGAGTAAGGTATCAGCAATTGATTTCTCAGCTAGAAAACTACTCTAGGCTTCCAAATAGAAGTCCCCCTGCTATTTAATTTTTGGAATTTTTCCTGCCCACATTTTATTGCGCCCTCTTCTTTTCGATACCCTAGAGTACTTTATGAAAGGTCATATTGTTTAACTTGCGATTGCTAATAACAGATCATTATAAAACGCTTTAAATGCTGCTCGCTAAGCAACTCACTTTAACTTGTATTGGTTTCTTTTTCAGGAACGAGGTGGAGTTCAAGAACGAGACCGAAGTCAGGAACGAGGTCAGATTACATCGCCAGATGTGAGCGACGCTCTTCCAAGCAAAAGCATTTGTTTAGAACCAAGCATACATTCTCTGGATGAATCCCTGCTGACATCAAATCTTACAAATCAGTGTGAATTTAGATACAAAGATGGAAGACAATGTCCAACTGCAGCTGAACATAAGTATAATGTTTTATCGATTTTACTTCTAATTATTATTTAATTTTTTGTTTTTTCACAACATCCGGGAGGTTTAGATTTTGGGCGAGCTCAATTCCATGTACAAGGTTTGAAAGTTCATCTCAAATTGCGATTTTGCAGCAAAAATAACTTTTTATTTTTCAATTTTTTTTTCTTGGGCTTGTTTTCCAAAAGATGACGAAAAAATCTATTTCACGTTTACAACTTTGAGAAGTACGACGTTTTGATGATGATGCCTAAATTCTATTGTTTCGCATGTCGTACTCGTACATGAACTTGTTCTGGATCTGAAACTCCCCATTGTTGTTTATCTTCTCGTTCTTTTGCGAAGTGATCATGAAAATCAAAATCTGTCTCGTGTTACTGGCTTTGGACAACCTGAATATCTTTGTGGTATTTATAGCAGAACAGTGACGTCACACCTATAAGAAACCACTTTATGAGAAACACAGACCCTGAATTCTGAGCAGAACAATAGGAAAACAATGGGTTAATTGTAGATAACAATAGGAAATAGAACAATAGTAAGACAATAGGTTAATTGGAGATAACAATAGGAAATAGAACAATAGGTTAATTAGAGGAGAAAAATTAGGTCGAAAAACGGATCACTTATTAATAGGACGTTATTGCGTGTGTCTTTGGAGTTATTCCAACCATGTTCCTTTGAATAATTCGAAGAAAATGCTTTTAGTACCTACCTTGTTCTTTTGGTTTTAATTAGCTCAAATAAAATTTAGAATTGCGCCAATATTCGTTGAAATATGTAGAGATTCTAAAAAGCCATATTCTAATGAGGTTTGGATGTTGTTGAAATTGTGGCATAAATTGATTGACGTAATCTCACCGTAAAACCAGGGGTGGCGTATTAATTCTCTGAAAAATGTTCCTGGGAACGAGATTAGAATTATTCAATCGGGAACAAGGTTAGAGGTTTTGTCCTATGCTTGGTGACCGGAGTTGATTGGGCTTGCCGTGCCGAGACAGCTTGTACACAACCCGATGTCTTTTGTCTGGTCTCATGTGGCGTGAGGCTGTAATCCATTGCATGGAAGATCTATGACTCGGGAAGGAGACTAACAAATCAACTCCTTGGCTTTTCATAAATTTATTTTATATTGTGTAAAGTAATTCAAAATTGTTTTAAATTGTTTATCACTTTTAAAATGACAAGTTTCGATAGAAGTTGCTTGCATATAAATCATGGCATACTTAAAAGCCAGGAACAACGAGGTCAAGCTATTTTCAGAGTAACGTGATTTGCGGATGGATATTTTCTGTCTAAATTTCTGATATCTTTTGAAATGAAAATTTCACATTTTTCATATGAGAGTTGGTAAAGAGAGAAAAGCATAGAGCACATTGATTTAATGATGGCCACCAAATATTTATTTGTTAAAATTACTTTTTATGATACTTCTTCTCTTCAGGTTTTGTTCATATCATGAAAAAGTTGTTCGAGATGTTTTCATTCATTATGCAAGAGCTCGTCAAAAACCTCAAACGGAATCAAATTCTTCGTCAAGCAATGATCCTCAAAATTCAGTTTCAGGACCAACATCTGATCCGACCGACACATTGCATCCGACATCGGAACAAGAGTCTGCAACAAGGAGAAATGGAGAGATTTCAACGAGTACAACAAATTTATTGACTCATGTTGAGGATTCGACAGTGTACGTTAATGCAAATGAACCCAAAGAAGACAGTGAGCATATAAGTATTCAATCCAGATTTAAATACTTACACAAGGCCACGAAAAGTTCCTTGACAGGGCTTGATTTTTCCAGAACCAATCTACCTCCTGGTGTACGGAAATTTCTTAATAAGCGTCAAGAAGCTGATAAAAGGAACGAAATTACTGCCGATGGAAATTCAAGTAGAAATACGAATGCAACTGTTCGAGCTGACAAGGATAAAGAAATTACTGCAGAAGAAACTATGGTAGAATTAAAACGACTTTGTGCGCCCGACGTCAGTAGTCATTTGTATGAAGAAGAAACACAACTTGCTGCTTCAGACATGCTTGTTGTAGAGCCCGATAACGCTGGGAAGCTGCAAAATGACGTTTCTGAAATAATTAGCTCAAAGCATAAAAGGACTTTTTCCCTACCAAGTGGTGTCACAGATTGTGAAGAAAATTTTAACAATAGTTTTCAACCATTTAACTTAGCTAGTTCGCTTGCCAGCACATCAGATGTCATAAGGCAAAAATTGAATTCACAAAGTAGAAACTGTTTTCAACCGAGCACGGATGATCATATCACTTCTCAATCTACTTCTCCTCTTTCATTGAACCCACTCATAAATACAGAGAGGCGGATCCACAATGATTTTCTGTCTGAAACAGTTGCCCGACTTACTGCTACAACCACTGGTAATTTGTCATATGATCCCATCGTGGGTCCAGGAGACGGAGACATTACACAACCTGAAATGACCAGTTTGCGCGTCGCTAGTTCAACAGATGGAACAACTTCTTTAATTATACACAACAAGAAAGATTCTCAACTGAAATCTTTTGCAAATCCTGGACCTGCTCTTGCATCGAAATCCCTTGACACGTTAACAAAGACTTTAGCGTTGAGAACTCTTCATGTTGAAAATGGATCTCGATTGGGAATTGAATTGCCATCAGAGATTGTGACTTCAGAGATTGCGACTTCAGAGATTGCAGCTACTTTAGATACAGATTATAAATCTGGTAGTAGATTACAAGTGGAAAGAGAACAGCTAGGAACCGAATTTAATATTACAGTTACTAGTTCACAAAGTGGATTACAGCTTGGTAGTGGATTACAGTCTAATTTGCCACCAGGAAATGCATTGCAACCAAGAACTGTTTCAAAATTTACTTTGAAATCTCGAATTGGATCACCTGCATTGTTGTATTCACAATCTGGGTCACAGTCTTTGTTATATTCGCAATCTGAAATTGGATTACGACTTGCTAGTAAATTGCCACCAAGCAGTAGCTTGCAATCGGAATCTGGATCAATTATGCGATCAGAGTCTGGATCACCTTCAGAAACAGTACCAGCATCAAGTGTAAATGACAGCTTTTCTGGAACATTTTCAACAAATGAAGTGATTCATTCTCTTCATCAGCAAATTTCAGACGGATCTGTGAAAATATTAACGCAAGAGAGTTTGTCTGATAATAGTTCAGTCATTTCAAATAATTTTCCAGAAGACAGCGCTTTGTCGAAATCTACTTCAAGTTTATTGGAATCCCATAAACAAGTTACTGATCTTTTTAAGCTAAGTTCACAAACGTCTGCTGAAATTCTGGAATCATCCCTTGTTAAATCTGCAGAACATTCAAACTCAAATGAATCTTTTGAGAGATTGCCAGCTTCCACCTTGAATTGTAAAAAATCCAGTGAATCTAGTGATTTTCAACCAAGTAGCCAGAAATCAAATTCGAAACTAAAAGGTGAGAAATTAATAAATCCAAGGTCTGAAAAGCAAACGAAGGAATCTGTAGTTTTGAATTTCTTATCAAACGAAACTGCAGAGACTGAAGAAATTGTTTCTAAACCTGGTATAAATGGAATGCAAATCTCTACATCAAATGATCCGGTGGATGTTATGCAGTCAAAAGGAAACGTATTGTCATCTGATGTTGTTACAAATCAGCAAGACAATGTGACATCAATTCAAAGGAATTCACAATCTACTGCAGCAGATCAGGAACAGCAAGAAAATAAATCGAAACTGGTAGTTAATCCTCACCAACGCAAGATGCTTTTTAACTTTTTGTCAAATTTATCAAAGAAAAATTCTCAAAATGTAACAGGACGTTCAAGGTTGTTATCATCAACAACAGATGAAGTGTTGAAATCGAAAAGTGAAAGAAAAAAAAGGAAACGTAAGTCAAATTCAGAATCATCATGTGTTTGTCAGTTAACGCAAGAGCTTTCTCTGATCACAAATGTTTCTAATCAGCAGTCATTAGTTTCAAGCACATTGAATGAGCTGCAAGTAAATTCTACAATGGCGACGGGTGATAAACCAATGCCCAACACTGATTTAACATCTAAAAGACAATTGGAACCGTGTCCGAAAGGTGCTGCCTCTAAACCAAAGGGTATTAAAGAAAATTCTGCATTGTCGTCAGGAAATGAGCCCAAGCATGAAAAACAATTGAAGGCATGTCCAAAGGGTGCTGCCTCTAGACCAAAGGGCATTGAAGAAAATCAACAATCTGTTCAGATAAATAAAAAGAAAACGAAAAAAGGAAAGGCACCTATGAAATGTCCAAAATCTAATTCATTCGATGCAACCAGTAAAATAGGAGATATTATGGAAAAAGCACACCATTCCTTCGCAGAGCATGAAGATAATCTTCAAATAAGTAAAGATTCTACAATTTCAGAGGATGGTATGTCAGGCAAGAAAATAAAGAGGAAGAAGAATTTTTCGGAAACATCTATGTCCAAATGTCTTCGGATTGATGCTGGTATGTTGAGCATATTCATAACCATGTGTCTTGTTTAATAGCCGGGAGTTTCCCTTCATAAGCAAAATAAAATGTTGCTTTAATTTCCACATTTTAATGCATGTTAATTTGCACACATATAAATATATAATTTTGTATCTTATTTACTGGTTGATTTGTTTATATTTTGCAAACAGTCAATTAATTTTCATTATTTTGAACATGTGATAAAAACTAATCTCAAAATGTAAACAAGCTTGCAGCCTGCGTTCAGACTGTACACATAAAGTCAGTACGTATGCTAACAAATGGCGGCCTAATTGAATGCAAAGTTCTCCATTCCTACTTTTAATTCATATTGAGCAACGTAAAATTTTAATGTTTCTTCCTTTCCCAACTCCGAATGAAGCAATCTCAATTTTTTGTTGCCTGTCTAAAAACACGATTTATTTCTCAGTCAATCATTAAAGAATTTGACAAAATTAAATGAAGATTACAATAAGATCTTTTCCCGTAGTTATACCTAGTTTTTACGTTATTTTTTTAATTATTATCATGTCACCTGCCTAGTTCCTTTGAAATGGTGTCAAAAAGCAACATATATATTTTACATTTTGAAATTAAAAAATGAAGGGAAAAAATTTAAAAAATTTTTTAAAGATGATGAAAAAAATTTTTCATTTGTTTACTTAGATGATCAGCAGCAAAAGTTGAAAAAATTGTTTGCTCTGGAAAATAAAACTTCAGTAATTTCTGCAAAGATTATATTAGCAAAACAAAAAGTTTTGTCTCTTTGTAACGAGCTGAATGAAGCTCGTAAAAGAGAAAAAAAGATGAAAGCAAAAATGAAATCTAACAGAAGAAAGCGAGAGAAAATTCTCGAATCATTGAACCAATCGGAAATGGACATTGAGATGCTGCGCAGGAGGAACAACGCACTTAAGGATGTTCTTGATACATCGGGAGAAGAAATTGCAAGTCATGGCTCTGAAGGTCAGTTTCAGGCAGAAAGTTTCAGGACAACAGATAACATGCTAAAAAACATTGGCACAAAAGAGAAGATTGATTCTCGAAGCAAATTTGTCGTAGGCAGCAAGGAGAAAAAGAGAAACGAGAGTAACTGTGAAATCAAAAAGCAAAACAAGAATTCAGAAAATGACGAAAACTTTGAAGACGAACATGCAAATGTCTCCAGAACGATTTGTTTGAATGAAGAGCGGACTGTTGCTCCTAAAAGTTCTAATACTTATGTTTGTTATTTTTCTTCCGAAGAAGATGAATTTGTGCCGCAGTTGTCTTCTCCAGTGCTGGACAATAAAGTTGAATCTACAAAGAAATCAGAAAAGAAATCTGCAAAGAAAAAACCAAAGCAGGGTAAAAAAACCAATGACACCATTGAGAAAGTTATTGAAGATAAAGATATTGAAATGAAGTTATCGATTGAGGGAAAGACAAAGACGATATATTCTGGTGAAGAACCAGAATATGATGTTTGTCTAGAAGCAGAGGATCATACCAAGAAGAAAAAAACTTTACTTAAAACTTTACAATTTTCTCCTCGAATTGCTCTCACAGATATTGGACCATTTATTGACCAGATAAATCCTAGTTCTGAGAGTGAAAATCTAATTTCGAAATTGAGTTCTAAAAACGAAAAGAAGAATGCTGAAATAGTAACCAGTGATAACAGTATTCCAATTAATGTTGGAAAGAAATCAAAGCCGAACACCAACTCTTCGACTGAAAGAGAACGCGGAGCAGACAAACCAGCATTTGATGATGGCGAATGTGAAAGGCAGAATAGCGTATCTCGCAAGATGTTAGGTATTAGCTCGAAGGAGGTAATTGCTAATGAGTCTATTGATAAAAATATGAAGCCAATAAAAAGAAAGAAAGCGTCAAAAAGGAGGACACAGAGTTTAAATGATTCAGATTTCAATGTTTTGGATGAAGATAACACGCACAGTAGTGGTTTAGGTTTAAAAGTTAGCAATGCTGTGAATCTTAATGAAAAAGATATTCAGTGCAAGACGGAACCTTCATTTTTGTCTTCGCGGCTTTGCTTGGATGAGTTGAAAGACAAAAAGCAAGAAATATTTCGTAAATTGCAACAACAACTGCAGTTAGATCTCCCCAAAACAATTAGGAAAACCAAGATCCAGGACAAGGAAACAGCAAAAAAACGAAAAAGACAAGGCACTGATGGTTTGAAAACAGATTTTGAAAATGTTGTAAAACGGAAGAAATATTTAGAAGAACCGACAACACAATCAAAAGCATCCAAGCAACGATTCAGTAGTGCGTCCCTTCCATGTGAAAAAATAGAGGGTTTTACGAAATTGGGAGATTCGCCCTTACAAAATAGAACAAAATTAGTAGAAGATAAAATAAAGAAAAGCTTGACGAGTTTGACTGAAAAACTAAAAGAAATATCACGGCGACCAGTTGTCCCTTTCAGTTCTTCTGTAGATAAAACAGAAAAGACATTGATTGAAAAATTACGTGATTTGTCACAGTCAACCTTGACTGAAAATTTGACTTTCAGTCAGGAATCGTGCGAAGACAAAAATTTGAAAAAATCTTCGAAGTTAAATTTGCGACGATTACCTCAGACGCCTGGTGATAGTCCGAATCAAGCTAGCAACGAAAGAGTGTTCTGGACAGAAGAATTACAGTGTATAGCACGAAGCTCTAGTCCTAGTTCCAGTCGTGGTTATTGTGAAACAAAAATGACATCGACGCCGCGTGGTTCCAGCCCTGCCTGTAAAGATTGGACAACAAAATCGTTTCACGAAAAGATGAGCGATGTTTTGAAACCTCAGCAAGGATCATCTCATGGCAAGAAAAAAACATCTTTGGAATTTAATGGTGAGTTATTAACTAATATAATAATAATAGTAATAAATTCTTTATTTACAATCTGGCTAAATAATAAAATAGCTAGATTACAGCTAATTAATGCTAGCTATCTATTCCATTGACAATGGTAAATTTTATGAAAAAACCAAAATTTACGATACAATTTAAAATCTTTGCAAAACCTGCATGCAGTTGCATAGTTTACCATTCCATCTCTTTTTACATTTTTTAAAAATTTCCAGTTTCTTTGCTTCCTTCTGTGGAGGGAAAGGTGTTGCCACATTTGTTTTCCAAGATGCACACATTTCTTTTGTAAGAAACGTCGAGGTAAATACGATTACGGAAGTACACTTTCATGAAATTGCGAAGAGAAATAAAATTTGTAAAAGTTTCTTGATATTCTGGTTGAGTATTGAAAGTTTCTTAACTTTTTAACAGCTCCAGTGCTGGTTTCTTATAAACAAAACGTGTGTATCTTACTTGATTGTCGACCATATAACACAATGTGAACTTTTGAACTCATTACCTTTCGCGCCATTTTTTCCATTAAACTTTTATCATGAAAGGTGGATTTAAGTTTGATTTGGTTTAAAATTGATTTGTTTGATTTGTAAATTTCAGTCATAAGCAATTGCAAGTTTTGCTGATGAACAATTATGAAATTATTTTTCTGATACGGAGTTTTTATTCAGTAACATTTTGTATGGTTGTGGACTCGTGGTAATGCAAAGCTTCTTCTTCGTGCTTCTTTGTGTGCTAGTCCAAGTCTCACTTTCGCTAAAAAGGAATTAGGAATAAAGTGAAGTGAAGTGAGACTCGAGCAAGTCCAGCTTTTTCGTGGTAATGAAATTTAAGCAGCCGTTTAAAATATCTGCTCATTTTTCATTTTTTGTGATGATTTAACATGAAAATATTCAGCAAATATCTTACTTTCTTTTCTGCAAAGTTTTAACAATAGTTTAATTTCTGCTTGTAGGGTCGACATGTTGAGCTTCATTCAAAAAAACACTTCATGACATGCTGAAGATGTGCACAGCTTTAACCACAGACTTTTCGATGAATAGTTGCTGCTACTAATTTTCATGTACAGTTTGTTTACTTTTCTCTCATGAAATAATAAAAATATTTTGTTACCACTTTGAAAGTAGTACAAGCCAAGTACATACATGGTGCATATAAAAAGTGTGAACTAAAAAATATTTTCTCACAAATTTTTGGTGCTGCAGATTTTCACAAAATGTTTACTGCATAATGTTCATCTCATCATTTTTGAAAAATTCTGAGCTGCTTGTTCAGAGTAATCAAACTTAAAACATTTACAGTGACAGCTACAGTCCCATTGTCTCATAAGGGGGGGGGGGGGGCTACACAGTCCCTCTATTTTCGCTGTTGTTGTTGTCGTTGTTGATAGCGACATATCAGTTCGGGGAGCGATACAGAGACTGTGTAGCTAGTCGAGGGGGAGGGTACTTCCTAATTTTAAACATTTGGGGTCTGCGAATTCAAATGAAAAAGGAAGCTGCTAACTGTGAATTATGCTCAACGATATTTGGTGTCGGTGAAAACATTCAAAGTTCATGTTTTGAAAGCTTTTGTAAAAAAATAGAACACAAGATGGATATGACTGCCAATTTCTTTATAACTGTTAGTCAGACAAAGTTAACAATATTTGGGGTATCTCAAAAATCACTATAACGTTTTGGGTTACCAAAAAATTAACTCAATTTTTCGGGGTCAGCAAATAGAAAACGTTGGCTTGGATTGTTTGCTGAAGTGACTTGGCATTCCAGATTTTTGCTCGAAAAATACCCCTTAGACATTTCTGTGTTTGATTACTCTGAGATAGTAGCTAATAAATATGAGATTTTTTCACAATTGATGCCAATTATTTATGTGAAATTTCATGAAATATTTATATACAGATAAACAGCCTGCATATATATGTATTTTGTGCGTGGATGTATTTTGTTAAAATTAACTGCTCTTAAATATCTTACAATTTGGAGGTAGCAGCATCTTGACAGCATTCACTTTAAGTCACTACACTTTCAGAACATCGTAATTTCCTTCAAACAACAAAGATGTTGCTCGGACGTTCTGCAATTGTTGCGTGGCTTTGGTTTCAGTGAAGACATTGGAGGCAAGTTTAATAACCGAAGAATAGCTATATCAGTATGAAATCAAATTGTTTATGTACCCGGAAGGCCAGCCCCATGTGGGGTGTAGGGGTATGACACCCCAGGAAATGTAAAACGGTATTTACTCGGCAATTTTACCTAGTCTGGCAAGGCAATTTAATCGGGTAAGCTTACCTCACTATTTATCGGCAAATTTATAATTTTACTCGGCAGATTTTTCGTGACACCCCGTTCAACAATCGTCTAGGGCCGCCCACGTAGGACCCGACGTATTTAGTTAAATTATATTTTTTAGGTTTTGTTGTTGTGTTTTGTTTTACTAAGAGGAAATATGGACAGCAAAAATGACAAATTTGTTTGTAAATTTAATGATTGGGAAGTGAAATTGATTGATTAGACGAAACTAATTTGACTTTGTTGTAATTGTTTTTATTTCTCATCTTTTTCTGAAAATTCCAATAAACTACTTTTTTTACAGGCACGAGTTAAAAGTTAGATAACATGCGCGCGCAACTACGATTTTGAGAGTGCAGGGGTTCCATTATAAGTTGAAGGCACTGTCCTCCTCCGTAGTTGGTTAAGATGCCTGTCTATTAATTTTGCTGCATTATCTCCAAATCATAGAAAAATGCTTTCACAATTTGAGCAAAAGCCTTGATTTTTGGAAAAAGGCAGGGGTCCGGACCTCCAGAAACCCCCCTAATGGCGCCCCACCCCCCTAATGGCGCCCCTGGATTACATATACGGAACTCTCAGCAAACTAGACTAAATGGCTACCCACATAGCTAATTTTAAGAAGAGAAGAAAAAATTAATGATTTGTAATTTTACAACGAGAGGCCTACCCTATGATACGAGAGCCATACGAGAGGCCTTGAGAGCGAATATATTTTTACATGTTGGCTAATGTCTAGTAGTAAAGTTTCTTCTCAAGAGATATGACCCAAGAGAAAGTCATTAGAAATTTAGAGAAAACAAACACAGTTGTTGGCCGGCTGTCGATTTATTGCTCATGTTGTATACTAATTCATTTGCCGTAAATTGTACGTGTAATGTGTGAAACTGCTCCCATGAAACACATTTGGACTCTAAATAATGACACGTTACTCAGGAGTCATAATTAGATTTGGTGTGAGAATCTGTGCGTATAAAAGTCCCATGTGGTTGCAGCTTGGAAAAATAAAATGGCCTACTTCACAGCTAGTTGAAACAAACGGAAACATCTTTTGTACATGTTGATGCTTAGCTTGTCTTTGATAAACTTGTCAAAAACCTTTTGTTTTTAGACACCTTTTGACAATGTTAGATTTAGCAAGCAAGCAATTTATTTTTTGTTTTCTGCCTCGTAGGACGTATAAGTTTCTTGCCATGAAGATGTACATCTTTGTTTGTTGTTTTTTTCATACTGTTGTGCTTTATAATCTGCAAAGTTGAGAACTCTTTCTAGTTTCTAGCAACGGACAACGGACAGTAAATTTTCCCCGCAATCGAGTCTCGTGTGTGTGAAAATGCATGAATTTCCATAAACTGAATTTGGACTTTTTATATAGATCTACATACGAATGGGTAAATTGCAACGGGCAAACAAAAGATTGGAAAAATTGTTCCTTTTTATCGTAGTCATAATAAAGATATGACTATGTTTTTATGCCTTCTTTTATGACCATGTTTTTATACCACGGCGAATTGTGCAGCCTGTTCCTTTTGTAATCAAAACAATACTAATTCCATTCAAAATTACCAAGCCATGTGAAATCGCTTTATATACAAACAATGCAAACATTTGAAACAATGTAATCATGATTGTTTTGATGGCGAAAGCTGCATTCGGGCGTATTATGAAAACGAGATTTGCTCCCTTCTCTTCTTTTAGTTTGTCTTTCATTCAATGTGCTGACTACATTCTTTATTATTTAAGATAAGTAACATCGTGACTATGGAAAAATATTGCACCCGTACAAAAGATATAGGAAAATTCTTACTCCTTTATCTTTAAATGAATGAATTTGTTTTAAATTAAAAAATTGCACACTATTCGTTTTGCCATCCCCTTTTTGACAAAATTTTCACCTTACCCCAGGCATCACGCCTTTTTAAATAAAAGTTTCACCCCCGCATCAGATATCTCACCCTTCAACCAGGTGTAAATTAAGAAAGTAGCACCCTGCCCTTTGATGCTCTAATTAATTAAAATCATTAAAACGTCTATATTGTTGTCCTTGAAATTGCGTTCTTCGTGGTATTTAATTTGTTTTGTTTTGTTTATTCTATTGGCAAAGT
>JAYJMH010041096.1:0-68841 GCA_036873815.1 Phacellophora camtschatica | reverse complement strand
GTTACGGTTACGGTTACGGTTACGGTTACGGTTACGGTTACGGTTACGGTTACGGTTACGGTTACGGTTACGGTTACATTAACGTAAACATAACCGCAATCATAACATAAACGTAAACGTAACGATAACGTAACCGCAACGTAACGCAACGTGATGTAGTCATCCGTTTAGAACGTTAGCTGGGAGGGGCAAACCGAATCTTTAGTTATTCTATGCCTTTTGTATTTTTAATTTTGCGTACAGATGGGTCAAATCAGTTTAATCAATATAATGAGAGGAAGAGAGGTCAAATCAGTTTTAAAGTTAGTCATTCAGTTCACAGTGTGTGTAGTCATGTGATATAAATTCTGTGACGTGATTGGATCATTTCAGAATGTAATGATCAAATACAAATTTCTTCTTTGCCACCATGGTAATGATTCGAAGTAATTTTTAATCATTTTACCGTAGCCATGTCTTGTCTCCTTCCATCCATTAACTGCTTTGGTAGAATTTTACGTAGCTCATCGCAACTTTCTTTTATTCTTTCCCTAAAATCCAAATTTTAGCCAATAGTCAAAATAATCTTTAGAAATACGATTGGCAGTGTAAAATAAGCAAATGGTTTTGAGAAACGCGAGTTATTGTTTCCGCAGCAGTTTATTCTTCTTCATCCCTGTGTCCTTGTACCCATGAAAGTTTTTTGCTGCTGCAAAGGGATACAAAGGATTAGGAAGCAACAATTTCTATTTCTCAAAGCCCATGAAATAAGTGAACAAACGTGTCGGCCGTTGCCTTCTTTCACTGCAAAAAAGGTTATCTCCGACAATTTCAGTCACTTGCTTTTCCATGAAAATTGTATTTATTAAAAATTAATTTGAACATCAATCAAGATACAGTCAATAGTATTTGAATGTGTGAGTGAGTGAGTGAGTGAGTGAGTGAATGAGTGAGTGAGTGATTGTATTTAACGTGCCGGCCTGCGAAAGTCTCGAGATGACTTGTTAATTAAACTCTTTAAAATTTCACAATTCCCAACATTGAAGTATTCCCGTCCATTTTGACCATTTTGTATCTGATAGCAACACTCAGCCTCGTCCCCAGGCTTCAGAGTTACTTTGAAAAAACAATGTTCCTATTCAGTTCATTTTTTAAATTAAAACAACATGCTTGCTTTAATGTCATGGCTACATGGGAGTATAAATTTCAAAAGATTCACTGATCAAACTCCACAAGTCGATTTAGATTAAAGAAAGTTGTTTTAATGTCAAAATGTGGAGTGGAAACAAATGATAGTTTTTTAATTGACTTTGTTATTTTATTATAATGTTATTTTCCAGTTATGGCCATGTAAACGTGATTGCAGACGACTGGATAATATTCCAAACTCTAAGTTTGTCCTTCAGGCATCGTTCTGTATACAATTTGACATTTTTAATCTTGCGGATTTCAGGCTGCAAACGGGGCTAGTTTTTTTTGGGTCACGGGATATTATACAGAAATTGATCAATAGAGAACAGAGGCGAATTTTGTATCTATAGTGAAATTGACACACTATTTTCAAAGCGATTATCCCTAAAAAAAGAGCAAAACTCTCTCAACTGGAAAACGAAAAAAACAATGTTGTGGAGAAGATATTTTCATTTAACAGTTCAAAGAGTTTTCTTTTGTTCTCAAGGGATAATCGCTTTGAAGCCATTGTGCCCATTTCACTATTGTTACAAAATTCGCCTCTGTTTCAATAGAGCTAACCTTCTTTCTCTTTCTTTGTTACTATGCTTTGCATAATTATCTGGAATTAACGATATTCTCATGCTTGAAGTACCAGGAGTTCCATTTATCATATACCCTGTATTCTGTGGTACGGCTGGTGCTGTGAATATAGCATGACCTTGATTATTTCTTCCAATTATTGTATGTTGATTGGAACTCGAGTAAACAGCTGGTTGAGATTTACCAGCAGCTGGTTTGTTCAAAGGAATTGCATTACTTGCTATTGGTGCAGATTTTGGCTTACTTTCAATATCTGTTGAAAAACAAAAATATGGTAATCAGGTTGGTCTCTCTGCAAACTTTTTGCACTGTATATTCAAGTGTAGTCTTGAAAAATTCAAGGAATTTACTTTCTTGGATAAACTATTGAAAAGGGAAATTATCCTATCACTACAAAACAACTGATTTTGAGCAAAAACATATTTTCCAAATACTCTAGACAAAATTAAGCTTACTGTCAAATAAATCTTAGACTAAAATAATTCTTTATGGAAAACCTTTTGTTTTTTAGTTACATACTTTCATAAATAGATCGTAAGATTGCAGTGACAGTTGTTAAAATCTGCAATAGTGTGAATGAATAAAATTAGATTGGTTAAATATATTTTGCAGTTCAACAGTATCAATCAAAACCAGATAATTTCTAAAAGGCAAAATGTCATTAATTTTAAGGTACTACCAGAATCTAACCAACCAATTAAGTTGACTTTAGACTTACCCCAAGTCTATTCGTGCTAAATCACAAATCTTTATTTCGTACTCAATATATCGAGGCAATGCAAAGTTTCCTTTATATATTGCAAAATTGCCTCGATATATTGAGTACGAAATAAAAATGTGTGATTTGGCACGAAATAGACTTGGGGCAAGTCTAAGTTGGCCCTCTATCTGCACCCCCGAAATGCATTGTCGTTCTTCAAAATGATCATTCTTTTGAAAAATATTTAATACTTTAAAAAATAAATAGAAAAATCAAAGCATTGAGCCTTCTTACCTTTTTGCACATTTTGGTGTAGGTCCAAGATTTGTTGAATAACATTCCATCCCGGGCCTGTTTTCGAAGCATTCGTCTCTTGGTTCATTGGATTGTTTTGATTGGCACAATTTATCGGGGCATTTGGCAGTGACATGATACAGCTTGACGAGTAAGATAACAATGCATTTTGCCCTGCTGTCAGATAGGTAGTGCATATTGGTGGAGAAGATGCCTTGTTGTTTGGGAGCCCTGGTTGGTCTTCTATCTGAACTCGGACAGTTGAATCTGAATTATTCGGCTCACAGTATGTTGTGATCTGCTCTGTAGAATCACAAGCTGGAATTGGACTGGATTCATTGCGGGTTGTCCAAGAGGTCTTTGAATGGCTCAAGTCACTGCTACGAAGACAAAAAAGAATATAGCATTTCATCTAACAAACAGCTCCAAATGAAATGCACAATCAAAAATTTTTGGGAATATTTCTTGAATAATATATTTTATTTTTTACATAATTTAGTCAGATAAGTTTCCAGATAAGTTTTCAACCAAAAAATATGCTTCAATGCAAGGGGAACCTTCCTCATTTTACAATGGAAAATGGGCATGCCTTTGGTGTTGCTTAAAAGCATTCTTTTGTCATCATTTTGTCTTCCTTTGCTCAACGACAGTATGACCGTAATGTTTTCTTGACTCTGATTTAGTGATTTATCTGGGTACTTATTATTGCACTACACTCAACCAGACAAAAAGTATTTAAAAGATAGTATGTGAAAAAATAAAAAGAAGGCAGTTTCAGGAAGACAGTTTCGTTTATGAAAAAGAGAAACAAAATACAGTCTTAATTCTTTGGGTACATTAACCGAAAATTTGGATACATTAACCTAAAACTACTTCCTAATAAAGAATGTTGAATAGAGAAACTGTTTCAAACTTCAGAAGGTATTAAATCAGCATCACATTTGATGACTTGCAAAATACGTGCCACTAACTGTGGTTCCCAGTCTCCTCTAGGCCACGAGCACGATCCAGCATCCGTATTGAAAAGGTCCTTAATCTATAATGTGTATCGTACATAAAGAAGAAGTTCATTCATTTGATTGGGAAGAAATCAATTTTAAATGAAGAAATGTACGAGCATGTACTAACAAAAATGTACGAGCATATCCGAGCAAAAATGTACGATCATGTACGAGCAAAAATGTACGAGCATGTACTAACAAAAATGTACGAGCATATCCGAGCAAAAATGTACGATCATGCACGAGCAAAAATGTACGATCATGTACGAGCAAAAATATACGAGCATGTACTAATAAAAATGTACGAGCATATCCGAGCAAAAATGTACGATCATGTACGAGCAAAAATGTACGAACATGTACTAACAAAAATGTACGAGCATATCCGAGCAAAAATGTACGATCATGTACGAGCAAAAATGTATGAGCGCGTACGAGCAAAAATGCACGAGCATGTACGAGAAAAAATATTTGTTTGGTCGGGAAGAAATCAATTTCAAATCAAGAAATGTAGGAGCAAAAAAACAGTTAATTTAGTTACCTCTGATTTACAGGCTTGATGAAAGAGATTGCTTTTTCATCTTCGTTTTTAATTGCTGATAAAATAAAAAACTTCTGACTTCAGCAACGTAAATTATCTTCAATAATATACACATTGAATATGTTATAAAAAATCGAATTATTTACCATCATGCGTGAATATCCTTAAACGTTTCTATTTTTTTTGCTGTGCATTAGATTTACATTTTCTACCGGGTGACCCAAAAAAAAAATCCATTGCAATGCTGTGGCTTGAAATCCGGGAGGTTTCTAATTTCATAATGTACTCAACACGTCGTCCGAAAGGCAAACTTAAAGTTTGAGATATCATCCAGTCTTCTGCGGTCACTTTTACATGTCAAAAACTGGAAATTAAAGGAACAGATCAATTTAAAGGAACATCATTTGTTTCGAGTTCATATTTTGACATTAAAACAACCTGCTGGCTCCTATATCGACGTGGGAGTTTGATAAGTGAGTCTTTTAAGATTTAGACTCCCAAGTCCCGTTAAAGCAAGTATCTTGTTATTATGTCAAACCATTGCAAAAACGATTGCAAATTTTCTTCTCCAATTCTGCTGGCACCAGTTGAATTTCTCAAATATTTAACAATTTGACAAGCAAAGATCATCTTTACAACGGCTGCTTTTGTGCAAAAAACTAAAGTGAACGGTTCTCTAAAACGTTTCTTTCATAATCATTCTAATTCAGTTTCAATTCAAGTAAACACAATTTTGAAAACAGTTTAACTTGGTTTGTTGAAATTGAACATTTACCTGCCATGAAAAACAAAATGCACAAATTCAAATGCAAATACTATACACAAAAGCATATGAAAACCTGGTTTTCATAGATCATAATTCACATGGTTTTTTTTAGGGTTTTTAGATGTAGGCCTACTATCAACGAATGTAATCCCCATTTAATCAATGCTACCTTATAGAATCCTCCACTATTTGTATGGTCTACAGCGGCACTTAGTGCATAAACTAAACGTGGATGGACCTCGATTGATCTTCGCCCTGATGATAACAAGGCTAGTCAAAAATGGCCAGGTCGTTGACTGGAATGCAATGATTCGCATGTTAAAGCGATAGCGATGTCTACCCCTATATGCCTACATAAAGACAATGAAAATAAATTGAAAATAAATGCAAAAGAAGATTTGTAATAAATGCCCAAATGCAAAGAAATGTCATGTTTCATAATAAATGCCCCAAAGCCTCAAAGCAATACCCCCCCTGCGAACTCAACTTGCTATGGGGCTTATGGCAAGATATGTGAATGAAAAGGAAACCCACTTCGGGACGGATACTACTACTCCACTAAAAGTCTTTCCAATGCTTACATTTAATGACATGGCAAAGAAACCTCTCGATAATCTCATCAATTACTGAATGATACAAAGGGCCAAGAAAGATTTCTGATATTCCATGTTTCTTCCATCGTTCGCCTGTTGAAAAAGTATTCTGAGTTTAACTTTGAAAAATTATGATTAAAATGCAAACCGGATTCAGGGGTAACAGTACATTTTAAGGGACAACAGTACGAAATTAATGGGCTAGTTGTTTTTCGGTTACTTGGCATATTTGACGTAACTTTGGGCTGTCTGGGCAAGATAACCCATAAGATTCCATTCATTTTTTATAACTGAGATTTGGGTCAATCTTTAGACTATTTAGTCCAGAATTCGTGCATGTTGATGTAGTGACGTCAGAAAACCAGAGAACGCAGGGAAACAAGGGCTCGTGTACCAAATCTACGTGTGTATAGTAATAAGGCTAAGTAAAGACACTATTTTAATATAATGTTTTAATTTAGTTTATTTGTTTGTGCTGCCCGTCGCAAAACAAACATGGAAATAGTTGATAAGAACGATGAATTCAAACGTGAAAATGTTTATAAAATTATTAATACCTTTAGCAATATCTCTATGCTTTAAGCCAATTATCGGTGTAGCATGATTTGTATACGTAGAGGATCTGGAGGCAAAGTTACATTTTGATATAAAAAATAAGTCACAGTTGGGTTGCGGAGAATGTATAAAATTATTTTCCTGTTTTAGTTTTGGTTTGGGGCCAACAACTAGTTAGTACGTACGCACTGAGGGGAAAAGGGTAAACCAAACGCAAACATTAATTGTTATTTTCAGTTTTTATACGGTTATTTTTCTATACGAGGGGGGGGGATGGTAAAATTAGTGCGTGCGTACTTTATGAATGCAAAATTAGTCGTTTTATTCGGTATATCCATGGGTTTTAAAACACGATTAATGTTGTTCGTAAAACGTGCCGATTGTTTCTTTACTGTGTCCTTGCGAAAAGCATCGCAGCGAAGGCGCAACTGTTTCATAAGATAGGCCTGTCAGAAAGGACACAACAAAGAAACACACGAACAACATTATTCGTGTTCTACAACCCATGGTATATCAAGGCAATTTTTCCTCCTCTTTAACACTCTTGTTCTTGTAGAAAATCTCATATCAGTAACAAAGCTCCTCCACAACCACTTTGCAAACTTTTAAATGCGGTTTAAGCTTTTTCGAAGTTACTGAGATTTGGATCAACTAATCAATTGAGTTTTATGTACAAAACAATGAAATAAAAGAAGCAAGCAAGCAGCTCCACGAAACATTGAATTTTAAAGCTCAGGCAAGCATTGAAAAAATACAGGGTGGTTTAAAAAATGTCCCATGTTTGCAAAGCTGCTATGGAGTAACTACAGTTTTTATAATTTTTTTTATTCTTCCAGTTGATATTAGAGGCTTCAACTTAAAGTTTGATACCTTGTTTGCCAAAATCTACCAAGTAGCCCTGAGCAATATGAAAGAAAAGCCAATTTTAATGGCTTTCTATAAGCCATGATCGATCAGAAATCCTTTATTTTTGGTGTCCGTCAATAACAGTGATTATCTGATAGATTTTGGAAAACAATGTATCGAAATATAAATTGAAGCCTCTTATATCCAATCAAGCAAAAACTGATCGATCAAAATAAAGCTTCTCCATCGCACCCTTGCAAAATGGGGGGGGGGGGGAGCCACCGGCAAAATAAATCCGAATCAGGTTAGCTAAACTTGAAAATTTTAATTCCTTAAGTAAACCGTAACCACCATGACTGTAACACCATTTGCTTCGACCAGGGATGTAGTGCTAGGGGGCTTAGGGAAGCTCATCCCCTTTGTTAATGCCAAGTAATGACTGATTATTACTTTTTGGTATTGTTTTTGGGGTATTTTTATATTGGAGTTACCCTTATTATTTTAGTGGCACTGCATTCTTGACTACATCAGTAGAGTTAGAATCGATGTATCCAGAATTAAATAAATTAACTCCAGTAGTAATGATAATAAAATACATTAATTTCTAATCAAAGAATAAAATACAATGAATTACAAACCTTATAGCCAATGAAATTTTAAATAAATTCTCAATGTATTCTCCATTTAAATCTAAAATGATCAGATGATATGACCGTGCCGAACAAACCCGGTATGCTGACTCAGGGAAACAATGGCATACTTCGGTATTCCCGGTGATTGGTTTTGCTCTTTCAGCAATCAAATTCAGCAAGTTGATATCTTTACAATAGCTTATTAGCAAAACCAATGGTCCCTAAAAAAAATCGAGAAATTCTAGTTAAACTTTATTTTTAAACAAAGGGGTTGGTTGGTGAAAATGTATAGGTTATATGGGATTGGTGCATAAAGACAAAACTCTATTTTTTGTGTTTTTCAGAAAAGGCCACTCTCTCTTGCCAGCTGCTCGTTCGATCCTAGGATACTTGCAACGAAGTAGTTAATGAAAATGAATTGACACGAACGACGCCAAAAAACGATAAATTTAAAAAATGCTATGGCTAATACTTCGCACTGGCATATAGGGTTTCTTCAGAGCAAAAGAAATAAATAAAAATAATTTGTTTATTTTTTTGTCTCACCTTTATTCGTGTTCCGAGTTGTGTTGATTTTTCCTGCAGTTGTATCATGTGCTTAATATCTTGAGAAATTTTCTATTGTGCAAAATACAAACATGCACGTTTTGCTACCATACGTATTATATGGCTATATGATAAACTAAAGATAAAATTTAACTTCTGAGGAAATATTTTCCAAAAGATTCATCATGTGACATGAACTGCAGGAAAAAACAGGTTTTATGTCATCAGGAAATCGAAAATACGGGAGTGGAACTTTTTAGAAGGATCTCGTATTCATACGAGACAAATTTTTGAGCTGCAAATTTTTGAGCTGCTATACACATATGAAATCGTTCTAAGATAGATCTAAAAGAAATTGAGCTAAACAAATTATTTCAAAACCCAAAAGAATTAATGCAATCAAACGTAACACACAAAACATCACAAAACAAAAAATGAACAAGGAAAAAAATCTTCAAAAATACGGGGATTCCATTGTGTAATAAAATTATCTTTCAAGGTTTGTTCTAGAATTGGATCTAAATGTTGTGAGCAAAATTACAAGAGGTTGCTACTCACCTCTGCCCCATCTTTTTTGTAACATTCGTTTGAAAAGTCTTGATACTCATTACTGCCTGTTCCATCTTCTTGGAACAATTTTCTCCTCACACCAGTTTGTTCCACTTTCACATACCCGTCGTGCTTTTGCTCCTCCTCACTGGCATCAATATTTATCCGAGAGCCGTCCAATTCCATCTCGAGTATAAAAAGGTTTAAAACATGTTTATATATCATAACCATGAAATTAGCCTGGGTTTGAGGCTACGCGTAGGTTATGAAAAATGAACAGTGAAAGTATAGAAGAACTTAAAGAAAAACCTTTCGTTTCATCCATTTTGAAAATGTAGGCTTTCTACTTTGTTATTTGAAAACAAGAATTGCTAGAAACAAAGCTTTCTTTCAAAGCTATCCATTTAATTGGTACGCACTTTCACCCCAGGAGGGGCCGTACGGCCCATTCACAAACAACGTAAAACATCATATTTTCAGGAGGTAAATGAGAGTAGATCTTTACATTTATTTCTGATATTTCAACGGAAGTTTATCATGTAAATTAAATTGGTTTGTAGGCGCTACCCCTTGCAAAATACTTGCATAGGATTTGCTTGTTTAGCATAAATAAATGGTTAAGAGGAGTGACATGCACCGAAAGCGTACTTATGTTGTTGTTTTCAGCTTTTTATATCGTTTTGTTTGTGTAACGGAGAGGGGGAGGGTCAACTGTTCAAAACATTAGCATACGTACTAAATGAATTGCCTCCTCTCTGTATTTACACGAGCTTTTCTCCCATATACACCAATATTTCACCTTAATGATATCAATAAAAGGTTTCCGACACTCTTCGTTCGCTTACCTTTACGAAGGGAAGAGACAGCAAGCTTTCATGTGAAGTCGTGGCTTTGCGTCCTCGTGCAGACCTTACAAGCTTATCCACATGGAAGGAAGATTTTCAGCACATGTCAAGCAAGTATCGCTTCGCCAAGCAATAATCGCTGCATTCGAATTTCGTGCAAAACAACTGAAAATCAACCACGATTGGCTAGAATTGATGAAATAGACACAATTGTTTTCCTTTGGGAACTAAGTTCACATCAAACAATAGAAATCAAAGATTCGATAATCGGAAAAAGATTCAACAAGGGAATCATGGATTGAAGCTAAGTTTTCCCTGAAGTATTGTAGCAGGGGACACAAAAGAGCGACTCAGCAACTCAAATGAAAGTTCTTTCTATTGTATCGCATGCTGCTGGGAGCTTCTGCATATGAAAAAGCTGCAGCCACGTGAATGCATTATTGTAAAAATAACATTTTTATTGCTTTGGAAAACATACATTAATTGTAATAATAATAATAAAAACAATAATAATACGTTTGTTTATTTTGAGCATTGGAGTTAAGAGAAACTAACATTTAAGAGTTTTAACTGCACGAGTGCTTCGGATGACTAGCTTAGCATAAACAGGTGCTTTATGAAACCTTTTAACTAAAACTAAACTAAAATTACATATCTTTGCGAGCGTTCATAAATGTGTAACTATATGTGGTTTTCTTGTCGAGATAAGGGTTCGGTTGTTGCTCTTATAGTATAGTTAAGTTTTAATGAGATTTTCCTCAATGAAAATACTTCAACAACGAGATTTTGTGGATTTTTTTATTTTAGAGTTTAGAGCAAAAAGATCAGCTTCTACATTTTTAGATATAGTCAGGCAAAAATGTTTTCAAATGTAGATAAAATCAGGAAATTTAAAAAGCAAAATATGCTACATCAAAAATCACAAAATTGAACAAAACAAATGCCTTGCAAGATATTACGCTTTATTTAAAAAAATTGAAATAAACCTTTTCAAAAGTATGTCTGATCGAAGAGAAAGATCTTTTGTAACGCTAGCAAATTCTCTAAAGGTCTAAACATGGGCACGATTGTTTGCAAAAATCAATTGATGTTGGGTAAGATATTAAATATTATCCTTATATAATGTTGGGTGTGTTATAATGAAACACAACATTAATGTTGGCTATACACGAACATTTGAAAATTAAAGATTTGGGTTTATAAAATCTCAGCGGCATACTCCCGTCCGACCTGCATGTTTACCTCCACAGAGGGTCGTAAAAAAGTCTTTACCTTATTAGCTAAAAAAAATTGCGCAAAGTGTATACTTTAGGTTTGCAAAAATCTCAAGGATAGATCGAAAATATTCTTCTTGTGCTTGCTTGCAAAAGTTACAGATTTCGAGAAATACTTCAAATTTCTTTAAACCAACAGAATATAGATATTTACCAAAATTATTTCTACATTTCAAAGAGTCAAACGTCAAATTTTCATTTCTTCACAATTAAACGCAAGCAATGACTAGACCGACTTACGTCTTCTCCGAGTATTTATTAATTCTGAAACAGTTTTCTTGTGATACGGCTTGCATTCTTTCAAAGTCATTAGTTGAGCTTCACTCGGCGTAAATTTTTCCTGTAGTTTTATCACCGCAATTTTACGCACGGTTACTTCTCTATTTCTAGGCACAGGGTTGCTCGGAATCCTGTGTCCGACGACAACCGCAATGTTTACGACAAAATCAGTTGCGGAATCATAAGATGAAATTTCGTCTAGTAATCTCTGCCGGTATTTATTCGAAACGCAACATTTTTTCACATCGGTGGCGGCAGAATAAGGCGGGTTGAACCGCATACCAGCAATCTTGTAGCTCAAAAATTCATCCAGGCTCGAGATAGAAGAGAAAATAACAAACAAACCACCCCGTCCTTTAGAAATACATCCATCAGAGGCCAATTTCGAAAAATAATATCCAACTTCCTCTTCACTGAGTATTTGCACTAATTTCGCCAATTTCCGATCAATATTTCCGTAAAAACAAACTTTAAGGTGTGCATCTAAACTCTCGTTTTGACACCTTGCTGAACAGTAATGTGTAAAACAGAAATGGCATGATTTGAAAAGTACTTGAATTTGCCCAAGCAAAATGTCTGTTTGGTCACATCCATGTTTTTGACATAGAAATGTTCGGCGTTGCTTCAACCGCGGAGGTTTTGGTGGGTGTGGAGAGCAAATGCTATGACTTCTTGCCGTTTTCTCGACGAAAACAGAATCTTCGAAAGATTCTTCCGTTTCGGTATCATTTTGTTGATACTCCGTAATTGTGCTTGATGTTTCTGATATGTACAAGTGGTTGAATCCTCGATGGCATGGGCTCTCGTTTATACTGCTTGCGTCAGTGAGCAGAAATACATTGTTGTTTTCATTAAATCCCAACAACTTTTCAACAGTGGCTGATCTTTCCACAATAGGGATAGGCTCTGAAATGTTTCTTTTTCGCTTTTCCTTAATACTTAATCTGCGAGACTCTTTTGACCTAAGACGCAATCTTGGAAGACAGCCTTTGTAACCAATATATGAAAACATTTCATGTGTTATCTTTCCTAACTAAGCGACAGATTAATCGGCCCTGTACCACAACACAGAAGGGACTCTTATCAAGGAAATGTGTCTTCTTTCTTCAAGAATAAAGCACAATATATAACTTCAACAATGTTGCGTGTTATTCATTTTGAACCAACAGCAGTCTTCAACATAATAAGGTAAATCTGACTTCCAACTGTTCTTTGGCAAAATTAAAATTCCAAAATACACCGTTAGTCTGTTTCGTTGTGGCCAATTAAGAAAAATCGAAGCAGCCGAAATTTCGGTTTCTGTTACTTTTCCAGTCAGAGCGTCTCGCTCAAATAAAAATACAAAATTTTGATCCCATGGTTTCTAATGTTTAACAAACTAATGTTTTACACCATCAGCAACATCTTTCCTCTGAGAACTGAAATTCAACAATATCAATCTCTTTGTTTTCTTTCTCTGCAATTGTAACTTTGCAACTGTTTCAACGACCTAAAAAACTAACTTTCTCTGTTGTGCTATATAACCATCAAGGATCGAAACAGTCTAGACAACTATCTTGAAGCTGTTGCCAAATTCATAGATATTTAGAAACGATAGGCCAGAAAAACATCTCAAAGCATGCAAAGCGAATGCCCTGTCAACTCAGTCAGTGACTGATTGCAGCTTTTGTGATTTAGAAACGTACTTATTTCGGCCAATGACCAATAGAATAAAGTGAAATGTCAGCAAAATTTTGACACAACGATCCACTTTCAGTTTAATAACTTCAAGAATAATGATCAGTTAGAAATCCTTGATTTAAAACGCAACAAAGTAATCTGAAGCCGGCCTATAACGAGCCAAATCTTCTTCTTGTGAAAACATTTCTGCAACAGCTGTTTTTGACATGTTACATTAATTTGCATAAACACAATTTGACTCACGCCAAACAATATGCAGGTGCAAAAAATGTAGTCAAGGTGTTGATATACTACAGCAATATAGTTTCCCGTACAAGTTCAATATCAATAATTATAATTCGTTTCATAAATTTGCTGTTTCACTTCATAGAACAAGCGTTTGGCTTATGCCAAAAAATATGCAGGCATGCAGGCGAAATATAATGAAGAAAAGTTTTGGAAAACGATCAATAACGACTTTCGCCCAGATCAGATCGTAAAGTAACATGGTGGTAGACTCACTACATAAGTTCCCTGTACTTTCGCTCTTTGTTGTTGTTATATCAGGCAGAGGAGCGAACAAACGACTTTTGTAGTGAGTCTAACATGGTGGCTCAAAAAAATGTTCCACGTTTGCAAAATTGTTGTGGAGGAGCTTTAGTTTTAATAATTCTGTTTTTTTGTTTACAGTTAATATAAGTTACCTTTGTTTGCCAAACCTACCCATTAATCACTGAGTTATACCCAATGAAACAAAAAAAAGAGGATTTATGCAGCTAAAATATTCTGAAATACAACATAGGCGAATTTTGTAACGATAGTGAAATTGACACACGGGTTTCAAAGCGATTATCCCTCGAGAACAAAGCGAACCTCAACTGGAAAACTAAAACAAACAATGTTGCCGAGGAGATGCTTTCATTTTCCAGTTGAGAGTTTCGCTTTGTTTTCGAAGGATGATCCCTTTGAAACCAGTGTCAATTTCACTATTGTTACAAAATTCGCATCTGTTCTGAAATACTGCTACATTATGGGTTTGAGAACGCCATTAATGTTGCCTACTTCTAGCCTTGCTTAACGTTGCCTAAGCCTAGTGATTACTCGGTTTAGTTTGGCAAACACGGCACCAAACTTTAATTTGAAGCCTCTCCCATGAACGTAAATCAGAAACAAAATTATCAAAACTAAAGCTCCTTTGTGGCAGCTTTTCAAACGTAGGGACATTTTTCAAGCCACCCACACTAGGATATTCAGAAAGCACAATTCGTTTTGTAAGTTTGCTGTGTCGTAGAACAAGCATATGGTACAACATCTAAGTTCAATTCAAGCCGAAAGGACTACATAGTAGTATACGTTCATAAAGTACACCATGTGAATTCGTATGTACATCATAATATCGACCTTGCTTTTATTTATAAAAATATTTTCCAGAAAGCAACAAAACAATAAACCCACTGTATTCTTAAATACTCTACAAAAGAGGTTTTCACCGATGAACGAAACACCAAAACACAAAAACAACGAAATTCCATGGATAGTAGAGAGAAAAAAACAGTCGTGAAAGCATAAAAATATCCAAAAATAATTGTCCATGTTTATGATAAAACAAGTGCTTTTCGTGCTGCGGTGAAAACCATTATTATACGATGTTGTCTAAATGTTCCTATCTACAATCTAACTTAGGCCCAATTAGGCCCAAAATTAGATCCGACCCAAATATCAAAATTCACAATGCTTAAGCTATTCAAATTCGACAATTTTTACTCAAAAATTTCAGAATATATCCTGAATTTCAGAATACTTTAATAAAAACAAAAAATTATTCTCTTTGGTTTGTGCCAATGTCTGTTGTAGGCCAGCCAACAAAGCCTTCACGTCATCTCAGTAATACAGTACTGTTTAAAAATTCAGAGCCACATAGAAATTCATTTACCAATGATACCAAAGTTAGTATGTCCAAAGATGTTTTGTATGTCCATATTGCAGGTTTCTTTTTCTTAAATAAAATTCGACGAGTCTTACAAACACAGTCATTATTATTGAAGAGGTTGCATGAAAAACTTCCTCGTCTTGCCAATATGTGCAACTGCAAATGTCCTGATGTTTACGTAAATGCCATTTCTTAGTGTGTTACTCATTGCAAATATGTATTCTTTAAAATTCCTCAGAATGATGTTTCTTCGTAAGTTGTCCTCACACCGTTCTTTTGCTACATTTGTAAAAGACTGCACTGAATATTACTCTCTTCGTACCTCAATAAAAAACTTCAATGTATGCAGACAATGTCTTATTACTGTCTAAACAAATCTCAAAAAGCAGTCACATGAAAGGAGCAATCATTCCACGTTCCTGCAAGTTTGAAACAATTTTGCCACTAGAAATGTTTATTTAGCAGACAGCATTGCTCTTTTCATTCATAACTTTGCTTGCCTCTAAAACAAGGCACAAAACAAATGAATAAATACTCTTCGAAGATATCCAGGCAAGAATCTCGGTTATTTGGGACACATGAGGCATTCTTACTTTTCTTCAGTGTGAGGAGATAATGCTTTGAATATTTAAAATTCAGAAAAATTCCAGCAATTCTATGGTACATCACGTATCACTCTCTCTTTCTAAAGTTAGTTGTGTGTCAACTTTCACATGTCCATTTGTATCAGTCATTATTCTAATTTCTGGTCTGCCATATTCACGATTGTCTTGTCTGTGTCCATATAAAACAGAAAACAGGCCACCACTGGAAACATCACTCTGCAAAAGCAAATTCACATTTCATATATAATTATCTTAGTACAAAAAAAAGGAACATATATGCAAAATATAATTGCATCAGTGCATTCTTCTTAATTTTCGTGCCATTTTTAATCTTAATTTTAATCTTTCTTAATTTTCCGGCTCCAAATTTTCGTGCACATAAAATACCCCAATTACATTTGAAATTCAACTGTTTGTGGAGGGTGCCTCTAGGCAAAAGCTGAGTATATTCCTCTTGAAAGTATGACGTTTTACGTTGTTCATCAACGGCCCATATAGCCTTTCCAAAAGAGAAGAGATTGACAACTAACAAATAAAAATTATATATATGTACATGTTGAATAAAAAATCTTCTTCATGTCGACGATCATGCATGTCGCACTCCGAAATTTCGTGCACTTCGTCTGAGCAAAAATTAAAATTAACAAAGTATCAATGATATTGGCAGCATTGCACTAAATCCCAAAAAAACTACCTCGTGATTTTCAAATCAACTTATATTCTTGCAAGCGTCGAAAGAAACTAATTTCCAACGCGATGTCTAAAGAATATTTCTTTATTAAAGTCCGGACATATTTTTCTAAAGTTTCTTCAATATTACCAAGAAGCAAATAAATTTGATTTGGAAAATACATAGAGGTGCCAACCTGCATGTATAAATGTCTATATTTCACTCTATGAATTATGTAGATCATGAATCCAAGAACCAATGCTCCAAATAAGCCAAAAATAACAGCAACTGCTACAAGTGGACCATCCATTTTTTTGGGTTTTACTTCTGGCACCGGTACTTTTTCATCCCTTTGAAAAAATTGAAATGATAAAAATTATTGGAACTTGAACAAGGAATAAATGAAAGAAAGCAATTTGACATCGCACACTTATGCACAATTGCGATGACCCAAATAAGTGATATGCTCATAACAAATTGTCCCGGTTAAATTCGACGTCGAAACTCGTTCAATAACTTCAGACTCTATCCCAATTACATGGCCATGAAAAGTCATCAGTCAATGCAAGGAGGAACAATACGCTCTTTTGCGAGAATTCAGTGCAGGTGAATAGACACCCTAGAAATTTATAATCCAATTCAATATCCGGGGGAAAACTATAACTTAGCCTTTTTACATGAACCCCTTGTCTCCTGCGCTCATAGATGGATTTTGACTTTTTAAGATATTTCACGAATTCAAAATCATTACAATTAATTAATTAAATACAATAAATACATAATATCCTTTGATACACTTCTAAATTACCGATGGCACGGAAGAGAAAGCAACCTGGGAAGATTTGTCTTCTTTTCCATTCATTATGGCATGCTTTTCTGGATCGGGGATTGCCAGAATTATCCAGCTTTCTGGCGCGGGGGGAGGGAGTTGTTGAAACAATCTGAGGAAAAGTTTCGACGCTTTTTTCCACTCGGAAATTCGCCGGAGCGCTTAACCTTGGTGGGTATTTTGATAAAATTGATGAAACAAGAAGCTTTTTCTGCTGCTTTTTCATACACAAAAATGTTCTTATTCAACCTTTGATCAACAATACAGAGGCAAATATCGAGAAACAGAGGCAAATATTATAACAATAGTGAAATTGACATGCCAATTTCAAAGCGATTATCAATTGAAAACAAAAGCGAATTCCCTCAACCTGAAAATAAAAACACAAGGTTGCGCATAAGTTGCTTGTTTTTATTTTCTAGTTGAGATAATTCGCTTTGTTTCTGATGGATAATCACTTCGAATTTGGTGTATCAATTTCACCATTGTTACAAGATTTGCCTCTGTTGTGCGGAGAAGTATAAATGAGAAAATGAGAATAAATGAGAATAATTATAGTCGCCATATATATATAAATAATCTAACTTTTCGAGTATTGTCTTTCTTCAGAGTTCTTCAATCTGAACTGAAGAAAGGAAGGGCAATCCCAAAAACGTTAGAATTTTCATATATGGTGATTATAGTTCATTGTATTGATATTTTGATCAACTAAATGAAATAATGAAATACTTACAAAGGTTGACTCGATGGAGGAGTGTTTACAGTACCACCAGGCCAGACAATATTTCTGCAGAAAAATACAAAAATTATTTTTGTCTACGAAATTCATTTATTCTGCTAAACCAAACATAAATTTCAGCAAAGTTTGAAATAAGTTTACATCACAGTAAAGTCCCACCTTTAACGAGAATGAACGGACAGCTCATCTAAAAACTTCAAATTATGTTCAAAATGCACGGCATTTCCCATTGAAAATCCAAAGATAAAAGAGCTTTTAAATTTGATTGGCTGTCTATTTATAGATGCGGCATCTCGCAACTTTTATATCCGTTGAGTTTCTTTAAGAAACTTGTTTTTTTTAATCTCAAGCTTTTTTTCTCCCTGGTTATTCTATTATTTTCCTATTGTTCTGGTCCGAATCCAGGGATTGAGTTTCTTTATAAAGTGTTTTCAAAAAGGCGAAACTTTACATTAATCTGAATCAAAATGATAGATTGTCGTCGCAGACACTTACGAAAGATTTATGTTTTCGTTAAACTTTTTAGCGCGCCTGTGATCGATCGCAGGCTTAATGGACAACGTAAATGGACTTAATGACTGCTCCATTGTCCAGAATATACATGCAATAGACGTGTAGTGCACCACCCTAGAGCCTGCAGAAAAACAATCATTTATGTCGGCGATTGGCAGAGGGTTTAAAACCGACCCGGCCCTACGGCAATGCACCTGTCACTCTGACGAATAGGTCAGTGTGAGAAGAGGGAATACAGAAAAGATGGGCCAAGAGGAAGTTAGAAGGGATGGCAGAGGTGGAGGGAGAGGTAGAGTTTTAAGGGATTGCTTTGAAACCCAAATAATGACCCCCCTGTCACGTCGTTAACTGCGAACAAACGATTATTTGATATAACAATTTGGTAATTACTCACCTCGTTATTTGCAAATCGTTTGATTGAAACGATCCAACTTTAATCCAAGAATCTCCCTGTTTAAGAGAAAATTGTTTATGAACAACTTGGCAACTAATTTAATGAAACTGCTTATCTTTTTCACTTATAAAAAAACATAGAGGGATTGGAAATAGTAGAAAATCTGAGTAATGACAGAAGGGTTTACGATTACAGAGTGCTGAAAGAAGTGACATAGCTTAGTACATTATTTTAACTTACATTAAGGTTAACAAGATCATAACTTGCAGGTGCATCTTGGTTTTGATCAAAATACATAATCTCCCCTGTTGCACTTTCAAATCCAGATGATCTATCCTTCATTTCTTGCAATTTTCGGACCAACAGAGTTCTGACTTCTGACTTTTTTGTTTTCTGCGAAAAAAGTTCGAACATTAATTTGATAAAATTGTCAAGTTCAACAAAAGATGGAGCGGGGGTATTTCAAAGTGATGGAGATCAAACCTGCTGCCCAGGTTTTCAGACATGACCCAAATGATATGTCTATTGATGGCGTTAGCATTTAAGATTTCCCGCCACTCCGAAAGGAGGCAAACCCAGCTTTGTTGCCAAACGTCCTTGAATATCAGCGCATGCTCAGATAAATGTCGTCTATGCCGCCAAAAACAGAACCATGCGTTATGGAAAGCTGAACAAAAAATAACTTGGGCGGCATGTTCGGTCTTTGTTACAATAAAGAATTATCCTGAAACCCCTCGAATAAAATAAATGGTTCAAATTCACGGCCTAAATTCACATAAGTGTCATACCTCTGTGACAGTTTTCCTTGAATGCAATTTATGAAGTGCAAAAGTAGGTGCCAAAAGTGAGTCCAACACTTGAGCAAGATATGGAATCTAAAACAAAACAAAAATTATGAAAAAATGATAAAAAACATCCACAAAAAATCATCGTCTCTGAAACAAAATGCAATTGAAAAGCAATGTAATAATTTATAAGGAAACAACAAATTTACATCACGGAGCTCTCGAAGACTCAAGTCATAAAAACAGCTTTCTATTCACCATGCATCTTAAAAAGCATAAATACAAATGAACTCACTTTGTTCTTTTTACCATCGAATTTCCATCCTTTGAGTACACTCGAAAAAATGCTTCCATGTCCTGCCTTTGGCCTAAATCCAACCATTCCCTGCATTGCATGCTGTAAATGTTGTGATTTAGAAAACGTCGATGACACAGCACCGTCTGATCCAATCCATGTCCAACCTTTTCCAGTCATACCCTTCAAAATAAAAAGTCCAAGTCATCTAGGTCGTCTACGTCATCAAGGTCCAAGCTAATCTAGATAATGTAAATGCTGCGTTCTGATTGGTTATTCCAATGAACAAATGAAGGAGGATTTAAAGTTTTTAGATTAGTGGAATGTATAGAAATGTATTGTATCCTCAATACCATCATTTATGGGGAAAAACGCATTCACGGTATCTTGAAAGTTATGGCTGAATTCGTGGAGGTTAAACATACTCAGTCCAACTCGTTAAAGAAAAGGAAACAAAAATGTTCCAGAGGAGATGTTTTCATTTCTTTTTATTTTTGAGAGTTTCACTTTGTTCTTGAGATAATCGCTTTGAATCTAGTGTGTCAATTTCACTATTTTTACAAAATTCGCCTCTGCTGATAAGAGTTTAATTTCGAGATCGAGTTTATCCCAGTTCAGCAGTAAGGATTAAAGCATTGTAGCTCTTTGTTCTTTTTTCTGAGTTTATTTGCTTTACTTAATTTGAAAGATAAACTTAGGTTGAAATATCACAACTTAGCTCTGCTCGAATTTACCTCTTCGTTTAAAACTTTAATGATTTGATTTTACGATTAAACTGTTTAAAACAAATAGTTCTAAAAAGGGCTCCAAAATATCAGCGCTAAACTTACGTAAAAGCAAACAAAAAATTTGTATTTCATTCAATTGCAAAAATTTGCTTAAATTTTTCAGTATTTGTTAATATCAGCTTTACCTGCTCGAATGCTTCTTGGAAAACCCTCTCTGAATCTGATGGCTGGGCAATAAGTAAATTGACACCTGTACCAGAGGTTTTCAGCTAAAAAGAAGGGAATAAGCATGAAATTAAATTACCATCAATCAAGTTGGCTTAAATTTTGAAACTAACCAACCACTTCGCAGCATTTTTATCACAAGCATGTAAATACTGTGAACTGATTGGTTATTTTCAAAATGTAAACAAATCAAATGATGAATGAAATTTAAAATTATCCTACACTTATCTACCAACTGTGCAAATATTCGTTATCTAAAGGTTATCTAAAGGTTATCTAAAGTCTTTAATGAACCATAGATAGATTGTGTTTATTTCGAAAATTAAAATCACATAAAACATTTTTTTAAATTATCCTTTAAGATGAAAAAAGTATATTTTGGTCTCAATTACAGCAGAAAAAAGTATAATTTGGTCTTCGTAGTTCGTACCATAATTTTTATTCTGTTTTTGGACCATGTTCTTCCCAGAAATTTTATCAAGATGCTTTCATAGTTAGTTAAAAAGGTAAAGTCCGCACAAACTTACGGAAAGCAAGTTCTTTGTTATTCTATCAGCTTTTCCAGGAAGGAAGTCTTCAACTGTGGTAATCCCGACACCTCTCTCCTTCAATTTGCTGGAAAAATCCTTGCTCAAGTCTGTCCCATATATACTTTTTTCCGAAATGATCCCGATGCTCCCCCACTTCAATTTCTTCACCAGTTCCTCCAGTGCCTCAACTTGGTTCTTATTTGATGGGCACGTTCGAAATAGATAAGGGTGCAATATCTTATTTGAAAGCATCGAAGTAGCTGCTCCGTATGAAATGACTGGAATGTTCCTTCTCTTAGCTTGCTGGTAAATAGCCGTTGTGCAGGAGATTCTGAATTCTCCAATCACAATGTCAGTATTGTCAGGAAGACTCTAAATAAAGAATTATATTTCAATGAATTGCTTGACGTCGTGTGGATGTAGAGTTACCAAACCGACTGAGAAGGGAAGGGAATGAAAGGGAAGGAAAAAGGGAAGGGAAGGGAAGGAAAAAGAGAAGGGAAGGAAAAAAAGAAGGAAATGGTGGGCACGCAGTCAACGGCTGCTAATTTAAAAGGCTCGAGAAAATAAAAATTATTTTAAATCCTATGAATGTAAGTAGATGCACTCAAAAGGGCCCTCAAACATAAAATTTCACAGGGCCGACATAATGGATCCATTGTCACAACCAAAGCACCCAAATTAACATTTATTTAAAATATTCTCTTCTATATAAAGTAAAAACTTCGAAGAAATTAAAGTATTCCAAACAAAAGTACTGGTCAACAGTTTATCAGCATACAACACTGAATATACGTACTCATTCAAAAATGTTATACATTTTGGAAAAAACTTTGAAATTAAAGGACTACAAAAAATCTGGACTGCGGAATCGTTCGAGTCCATGAAACAGTTCTTGTAAAATCTCCTTGCAGATGTTGATTTTGCAAAGATAAAAATAACAAACTAAGTTTTTAAGTTCTGGAAATGATTTTCGAGGCCTCGTAAATAATGAAATAAAAACAGACTTTCTTTGTTTAGAACCTTCAAAAACAACTTTTCAAACACTTTGAGCATTCTAGTTGATAATAAATCTGTTGCTGGTGGTGGGCAAATAGAACGTCAATTGTTTTAAAAGTTTACAAAATAAATTATTTTGGCCTTTCAGCTGCAAAACAAAAAGTTACTCAATGAAATCGGACGAACATATCTCAAACAACAGTGAGTCAAAGGCGTATAATTTTTCTGACGCACCCTGTATACAAGATATGCTGTGTTCCTATAGCTTAAAAAACCGTTTATCTGAAATAATGCTGTCAGAAAACAAAAACATAAAATTAATTTTATACCTGCGCAACAGTAGCACAACTGAAATCATCAATTCCACCATCAAAAGAATTTAATTTGAATCCAATTGAGATTGACTGATTTTTATTTACCCAATCCACTGCAGCTTCTAAAGCACTTTCCTAAAACAAACAGAAATATACTTTACAAATATATACTTAACAAGATATAAGCATATACATATATATATATATTTGACTTCTCATACCCAGTTTAGCTAGATTTGTAAAGAAAAAGATTGCGGTTTCAAACAGGACAATACATGTTGCAATTTGGAATAATAGATTTTGCATCTTGTTGAATTAAACACTTTGTTCCAATAACGACTTTTATTTGATCACATGATAATATCCTGCAATGTGAATGGTTGGTGTTAAGTCATTGTGAAGGTAATGAAACACAGCCAACTCTAGATGTATGACAAATAACAGTTGTACATTTCGTTCTTAAAAAATATTTTGAACTGTGTGTTTTAAAAATAAATAACATTTGTCATATATCTAGAGATGGTGTGTCATTATCTAAGCTATGACTCTACATAACACCGACTAATGTGATTTATACCATAACTTCTTTATGCCGTATAAAACCGATAAAATTTTACAATCGGTAATTACAATGAAAACGGCAGCAGGAGGCATTATTACCAAAATGCACTGCGTTTACCCTCGTTTACCCTCGCCACAATTTTCATTGTTATGTTTTGATTTGTGCTCTCTTGTATGTTTTTTCCTCGAAGCTCAAACTCAAAATGTAGAACTTGTCCATTGAAAACAATTTCCGATAAAAAAATTTCCGAGATAAAGTAATAAGCTAAAAATGTCGGGAATGAGGTTTCTTCAGTTGTGCCATCAATTAAATTTTTGTGATTAGGTGAAGAAAAAAACACCTTGCAATAATAAAGCATAAATGGATCGTACCCAAGCATGTGCCAGCTCAGCAAGAGGTCCCAGCATTGGATGTTTCGGAAAGAATGCCGCAATGTTATACATAACTTTTCCATCGCCGACAATAGGAACAGTTGTACCGCCTGGAAATATTGGGTCTTGCGTAAAAGATATTCGGTTAACATGGCCAGAATATCCTCCTATTGTCTTCCATTTTGCCTCCTGTAAATTAAAAAAAATAATGGATTCAAACATACACAATTAAGAATAAATTATGCATAATCATGCATAATTTGTAGATAATCTTTATTATGATTAATCACGATTATGATTAAACTATGATATCTGCAATAACGTACACGTTACCCTTTTCACAATGTTTTCTAAATTCATGCGAGCAAGGAAAACATTTCCCGTCTTTCCTTATGCCGTATCTTACCGAAATTCCCAGGGTGCAGTTCTACTTGACTTGGGTATGAAAAGCGTGTCTTTTATTTTTGGGTCTGGGATTTCGATTCTATGATGTATGTTTTGGTTTGAAAAATGTTTCATCAAAGAATATAATTTTGCCCCTAAAAATTTGAAATATTTTATCACTGGGTAAGATATCAAGAAATAGCATAGAAATAGCATGTTGAAAAAAGATATTACGTGCAGCAAAATTGCATCATAACATGCGTCAACTAATATATTTTTGGGTTTGCGTCCTCGTTCCATTATATTTTTCGGTCAGTTCAAGATTTCCTCGGAAACGCGCCCTACCCGAGTTATATGGTACTGGGACAAAACTACATACATTAAAATTACTGACATCGATGGGTTGGCTGGAAACCTACCTTTATAACGAATTTTGTGATCGATAGAGATCATCGATGAGCCCCAATTTCTTTTATCCCTCTGGCAGAAATTATCAGGAAAATACTTTGATTTTCTTATGACTTACAACAATTATTCAGTGTTTATTAACTATATTCCATGTTGAAAATTCAATTCAAGACTTACTGATAGGTTCACAATGTCAAGTACAGGAGGCCCATCTTGATTTTCATCAAAGTACATAGATTTTGTGCAGCTTGCGCTTGGATACCCTGTGGCTAAGTCTGAATACGTCTTCAACTTCATGTAAAGCTTCTGTCGTATGATGCTTTGCCTCATTCTGAGTGTGATCTCTTTCCTTGCTATCAAGTCCGACAGCGAAAAGGCGATGCCATTGATTGCATCAAAGACTTGCGCTGTGTATGGTTTTACAGTAGGGTTCTAAGAAAGAAAAGTTTTCAATTCAAATTTATTAATAGGATAATCAAAAAATATCAGTGATACCCAATACGACATAGGAAAAGCAGAGCTTATCTGCCGATGGCCTAAAATAATTTTCCCACATTTACGAAGCTGCTGTGAAGGAGCTTCATTTATTTGAAATAATTCTGTTGTTGGTTAATTGTTGGTTGATTTTGATATCATAGGCTTCAAGTTAAAGTTTGATACCTTGTTTGCCAAAATCTAAACAATAATCACTGTTATCTAAACAATAATCATGTTATTATAAGATCTATGCTGCTGAAATTTGCTGAAAATACTAAAACAGATGTGGCTTTGAGAATGCAATCACCGTTGGCTTTTGTGTCATACAGCTCAGGGATTACTTTAGTAGATTAGTTAGTAGTAGTATGGACAGTTAATAGAAATTGACGTCAGATTAATTTTATTCATCTGACGTCAGAATTAATTGACAAACATACAAAAAGCGAATTTTTTAAAACATTTCACACTCGATTGAGAATAATTTAGTCAGTGACAGAAGCAGACTTCTAAAATTTCGTTTCATTATTGTTAAAATATCGGAAATGAAAGATCGGAAGTAAGTTAAATTATTGACGGAGAAAGTGGAGAATTTTCAAAAGCAAGTAGCGGCAATTAAAAGTCGTCTTCATATAATGGAAGAGGAGAAAAACAATTTGCAAAGTTTAAACACGATTTTAACCGCGGAACTCAAGCAATCAAGAGGAAAGAAAATTGATTAGGAAGAATATTTCCAGGTAAGAACCTACTATGTTTTTCTCACAATAACGAGACGATAATTTGGGTTTTTAAATTCAAAATGTTCAATTTACGCTGTTTCAATATAAGATATGTAAATAATGAATTTAAAGTTAAACAAATGCATTTTTCAGAGCACTTTACACAAAAAAAATTTTTCAACAACATCAACAACAACAAAATCAAAATATCCACTTACGACAAGCGAGTGAATGATTCCTGGGTATTTGACAGGATCTTTATCAAGCCACTTGGACAAGAAATTCAAATAAACACTACCTTCTCCAGAAGAAGGCCCGACACCAATAAGACCTTCAAATGCCAAGGCGAGGTCAGCATGGCTTGTAAATAGCTCTGACGTCACACCACTCGTACCAAGCCATATCCATCCTTTCCCTGTCATTTTAGCTTTCTTCAGTTGTTGCGTCACTAAAATTGTGTCTTGAACAAGCATTGATAATAAGTTCACTCGAGAGTCTGAACGCTTTATCTGAAAGTATACAATGAAGTTGTTTATTTTTACGAAATGTTTTTCGATAATACAAGAACGCCACATGGGGACCAGAATTCACCGATGTCATTACAATAAAAGTAATAATTAATTATAGATATTTTAAATCAAATCCGTAAAAAGACGAGCACGGATTCTACTGTACATACCATATCAACGAATGGCCTCAACTGTTTTTCCTTGACATTCAATGGAAATCTTAGAGAACCGTCGATCGGTAAACTCAGGTTTTTTAAGTGTTTTTCAAATGCCTCTGCAATTTCTTTTGACGAAGATTCTTTAGAACTAAGAGTAGCAGCCTGAAAAGATATAAAACACATTAAGTTAGTACGAGTACGTTCCCAGGGGGGGGGGGCACTTTCTAGATAGCGATGGCACGCGCCTGCCAATGAGGTGTCAATTATTCACAAAAACTTAAGACAGAAGAAAAATGTTCATTTTTATTTCCAGAACGGTGTATCTCTCTTTATACGTTTTCCAAGTAGTAATTATTCTGTTAAATCAAATAAAAAGTTGTACACAAGAGCTTTTAGTTATTTTGCTTATCTATTTGCAAACGAGGTTGCGTGTCTCTTGTGTTTCATATTAATTTCCTAAACCATGAGCAATGCAAACACCTCTTCCTCCGCAGAGGTAAAAACCCTTTCCTCCGCAGAATAAAAAATGTTTTTTATAACAAAATATAATTTAATTGCTCATAATTTAACCTTATGGCCAGCTAAATGCCACTTTACTTTCAGCTGCAAGTTAAGATCAACGCAACAACATTCACAAAATTTCAAGACGGGGTATTGTTTGAAGTTAAAAAATTATAAAATAGAACTGAAAATTAATTTTGGTAGACATAACAAAGTGCGTATGAGTTGTAAGTGCACCCCAGAAAGGTACATATTATATGCACATACAGTTTTAATGCTTGAGCTAAAAAAAATTATAACCTTACTTGGCAGTTCCTAACAAATTCAAAAGTTAAATTCTTTGAGAAACATTTCAACAAAATTTATAAACATCAATCAAACCAAAGCAAAAAAAAAAAAATTACCCTTTTAAATCCATATTTGGAAAATAGCTTTGTCAATGCATTTCCTTCATGTACGTCAGAGGGAAGAACCCTGAAAAAATATGGATGTTTTTTCTTGTCTGACAAGACTGAAGCAGTTGAAGCATAGCTGATAATTGGTGTGTTGCTTGAAGCTACAAAAAATGTTACGTTACTAGGACATATAGATAATTTAAAATAATAAGAATAATATATCATTTAAAAAGTGAACAAATATGTTTGGCATTTAAATTCAAAGATATTAAGGTCGTACATACTGGGTGACCAAAAAAAAATTTCGTCTGGAAAATAACCAAAATTTGATTTTGGTACTAATTTCAAAAAGTTGCTTTTCTGCTAACGCGAGAAGGACGAGGTTAATCTTAAAGGTTGCCGTTATTTTGGTAACTTTGACGAAAAATCTGATTTTGAGCTATATATAAATACCAAAACCTTTATATTAAAAATTTTAAAAAACATCTTTAAAGTGTTTGATGAAGCAAATGATATTTTTGGCTCATATTTATAACATTTCTAACAATATGAAAGTGATGGCGACTTGAAACAATGTGATTTATTTATAACTGATACAGTGCATCAAAACCAGGTCGCATTTAAACCGGAAAAATTACATTGTTTTTAAAATAATTGACATTGCTACATTTAATGTAGCCTTAATCTTGCACATGGCAACGCAAAAACGAGTTTGTTTGGTAAATTCGGGAAATTCAAATCTGTTCGAGATAGAGAATGTTCGAATTAATGGGCAGTATTTCAGAAGAAAGCCTAGCGAGGGGAAATGAAAGTTTGTTCGAAATAGCGAATGTTTGAGACAATGGGCAGTCGAGATAACGGATGCTAACTGTATATAAATAAATTAATAAAAGCAAAAAAAAATAAAAATAAAAACGAACAAACCAATGGCTTTAGATACTGCAATAGAGCACGATGATCGATATGCACCAACAATAGCAATAACATTGTGTGCAAGTAAATTTTCCGCTGCATTCTTGCACGATTCCACGCCATCCAGCCCTTCGTCCATTATCTTTAAATCAATTTCAACATGCTGGCTCCTGTCACTGTTTATGATGTCCGCCGTTACTTTTGCTGCTGACACAAGCTCTTGGCCATGCTTTCTCAATTCGCCTAGGCCTGAGTGCAAAGGAGCAATAAATCCTATTTTGAAGAGCGGCTTTCCTGGAGTTCCACGATCCGTTGGAGTTTTGCGTGTATTTCCTGGCCAGATTATTTTGCCACTCGGTAGATCAAGACCGGAAGATGTTTCGTTCCAGATACCAACACTGAGAAATGTACCATCCTTGAAAAAAGGAAGTTTTTCAACTCACAAAACCTACTAAGCATAAATTTTGGCTAAAATTACATTAATGTGCCATAGTACCCGCAAATGAGAAACCCACATTTTATCTCCTCCAAACTGTTGTATTACAACAACGAACAATTGTGATTTCAACTGAGTTTCTAGAAAATCGGTGCCTAAGTTTCCTATTTTGGTGCTTCTTTTTGTGGGTACCCACTATAATCAATTTTAGAAACGCAATTTAAATTTTCCCCAAAATAATCAAATTTTGAAAAATCTATAATTTAATTTAGAGGTGAATACATTTCTATAAATTCCACAATTTAGAGAACCTATCAGTTTCTCTGTATTATTTAAAAATTCAACTTACAACAAAATTTACAATATCGTATAATCCAGGGGCATCATACGTGTTTCCATCTACATCAAAAAATATTTTTCCACCTGAAACAAATAATGAAGAGTCAAATAAACTGAAAAAATGCAACAGATTCATCCCCCTTATAAACCATATAGCCGATTGATAAACAATATTAAAGTCACATTTTCATGGGGGTAAATCCAGATAAAATCTTGCATGTATTTCAAAGGTTCTAATTTGCATGTATTTCTTCGATCGATTTGGTTCACACACAGAGAACTTACAAAGATAATAATAAAAATAAAGATATATAATTGAAAATTAAAGATAATAAAATTAAAGATAATTGAGAAAAGTTATCATTGATGAAATAATACAACAAATGAATTCATAAAATAAATAGAAACAGAAATATTACAGAACCTGTTATGCTGTTAATTCCATTCGACCAATTTTTAAATCTTTTTAATTCTTCCAATACATAATTTCTCATATCATCATGAACAGTAAGCTGTTAAAAAAGTGATTCAAGGTTTAATGAAGCTACTTTTAATGAACCAAGGAAACTTTTGTAACAATATTGAAATTGACACACCAATTTCAAAGCAATTAGTCGTCAAAACTAATTATAATAATAAAATGGTATTTGTTTTTATTTAGTTTCATTAGCCACCAATTTATCATTTTCTGCATACAGCAATGTCTCGTGAAATGGATTCTAAAATACGGAACTTTACTGTGTAAATAGAAGGAGAATTCAGAACGAACAATTTCAATGTATGTGATTTCAGTGTGAAATTGCAATTAATTTGGGTAAAATTTTGAAATAATTGGCAATCTAGCTGATGCGACCCAAGAAAAGCAAAATGCCCATCTTGCTTGAGCCGTTAACTAAAGACTCATAAAAATTGAAAAGAAACGCTAACAGCAACAGAAACAGTATATACATAGCAGTTGGAGATAGTATGAAAATTGGTGTGATGCTTTGTTTATTTAATAGGTGGAAAGTAGATGTTGTTGTTCCTTTTCAGGGACTTTTAGTTTAAACGTACCTTTGTGATATTTCTTTTTCTTATTGCGTTATCCAAAGCGTGATAATAAGAGAACACAGCGTCATAGACTTGTGCATCGTATGGACTAATGCCTGGTATCTGCAGGGAAAAAAAAATTTAACTCACTCATTGAAAGAAATCAGACTCCTATATAAATACGAATACACTTTTGCATTTATACATTTACTTTGTATTATGCAATATATTTTTAATTTGTCACTCTATTTTGAAGCAAACAATTTATCTGTATATTTTTACATAAATAAAACAAATGAAGATAAAATAGTCCAAGTAAATAAACATAAAATAGTGCTATTTACCTTTAAATCCCAAAGAACACCTGGGTATTCTTTCATGGACTTTTCAAACCATGTCATCATCAATGTCAATAAATTCTCTCCTGTGGGCACTAAAATGAAATTTATAATGTTGTAAAAGATGCTAATTTAATTAAATGCACTTACCCTTAAAGCTTACAACTGAATAAGAAAAGGATTTAAACTTCGTTTTGAGAATATTTCAAAAAGATTCTGGCGCTAACCTCGCTTTTCAAATTAATTTTTATACAGTTGGTTGTTTTCGTGTTGTTTTCGCAATTTCGGGATTTTAAAAGTTTATCCGAAACCAAGTAAAATATCACAAAAATTCTTTCAAATCTAATACTTGTTAAACAAGGGCAGATCTTGTAGTAATCTTGTAGCAATAGTAATCAAACTTTTGTTTTGATTTTCTGCTTGAGAGAATTCCCTTTGTTTTTGTTGGCTAATCGCACTGAAATTAGTTTGAAATTTCACTATTGTTACAAAATCTGCCATTGTTTACGTGTTAACAGATTACTGCAAATTTAGCCCCATTTGCCTTTACGTGTCAGCTCTCCCTTAAACATGGTAGTCCCATCAGAAATACGTATTTTGCAAAGTAAATTGGATTATGCAATAAAATGTAAGGAAATCATACTTTTGGGTGAAACTGCAATGAATCCTTCAGCGTATTTCGCAACATCTTGCTCAATGTGTAACAATGTTGCTGCAACGCCATCATTTCCGACCCATACCCAACCTTCACCAATCATTTTCTACGAATTTAAAAAATTAGATTAACTACAATTTCCTGTTAACCCGCCTGAACAACAGAGACAGATTTTGTAACAAAAGTGAAATTGACAAGCCAATTTCAAAGCGATTAACCATTCAAGACAAAGCAAATTCTTAGAAGCAGAACATTAAAACACGGCTTTGTTTGTTTTGATTTTCTGCTTGAGAGAATTCGCTTTATCTTCGATGACTAATCGCTTTGAAATTGGTGTGTCAATTTGACTATTGTCACAAACTGTACCTCTGTTCGCCTGAACATACTTCCAAGTGACTCATTTCCTCAAGATAAGGTTATATGCCACAATGTAAAATACTTCAGACTGAGAAGATAACAGAACTTTAAACATTAAAAGATTCCTTAATACATTCAGTAAAACTGCCATAACGAGTTTGTATGTGTACTCTCCCTGCTAAACTTACAGAAATATTTTTACAAGAGTTCTGATTGAATCCTGGGGGTAAATAAGGGAGTGGTCATTGATTATGGCAGAGAGGGGGTGGAAGTAAATATTGAGAGGTCTGAAATTTATCTACAGAAAGAAAGATGGGTCTAAAAATGTGCATGTCATTATGTGATGGGGTCTCAAAATTTCCAAAGCTTTTCCTTTTCTCTTAAAGTCTCGGAAAAGGTTTAAAAAAATATTTTTTTAAATTCATATTCCGTAAACGTTTGTTTTATCTTTCAACTATTGAAGGCAATTTCTTACCAACATTGCACCATCCAGAATATCGGCAACAAAAATGTTATTTTCAATCAGATATTAAAAGAATTTTAACAACAGAAATTGTTTTGAAAATAATTCCTCAGTTGATGGGATCTCAATTTCTTTTCATAAACGTTTACGGGGTACGAATTTTTAAAATATGTTTTTAAACCTTTTCCGAAGTAGAGCCTGGTTTCGAGGCAATTCCTGTATTTCCACTGGTCGAAGTTTAGAGGCCTTTTGTACTTATCAAGGCATAGATATCTGCAGAAATCATAATTAAATGTAACTTAACAAAATTTATGTCAATAAACGAAAAATATAAACTCACAGTTCGAGCTTCGCCCATTTACCTTATTTTTTGCAATCTTCAAAACTTTAGAAACGTCATCACCCAGTGCAATGAGTATGTTCACTCTAGTGTCAGCATTTTTTAGCTAAAAAAGAAAGTTAAACAATACTTTGACTCGTTCTCCCCTGAAGATGCGATTTAGCACAGTGGAAAATAACATACATTGAAGATATAGCAAGGGATAAACGTGCCAACATTCATAATAGGATTCTTTCTGTGCACAAGAAAAAAATACGACCTGGTGGACCAAATAAATCTCCCGCCATTTGCTCACGTTTGCCTGTTTGCGTGCAGACTTTATTATGTGTGGGGAAAAAGAGGAGGAGGAAAGTTCGAGAGAGGCTATCGTTTGCTGGGCTATTCTGCACGTTCTGCTTCTTAGTAGGCTGCAAAAATAAAGCAGAAAGATGCCCGAAATAATAACTTATATATAGGTAGTTTTCTACAAACTTTGTGTTCCATTCAAAATTCGTGATGCAAATTTCTTGATGCAAAATTTCAGCTTGAAGAATCTTATATTTGTAGGTTTCTGTCATAAGGGTGTCTACAGTATCTTCCCGTGGTCATAGTACTTCAATAATGTTACGTTATCAAATGAAAGAAAGGTCCTTAAAATTGACATGTTTTACCTTTTGTAACCTTTCACTGATGACATCTTCCCCGGCTCTCGGTTTGAATGTAGTCATTTCTACAAGCATTATTCCGTAGTCATTCAATCGTGATCTGAATTCGCTGATGAGTTTCTGGCCTTGTATGTCATCAGTGCCAATCAAACCCACCTGAAAGCGACAATATAAGACATCTAAAGTTCCAAAATCTCATCAATTTCCAAATGTAACCCTGTTTTGTTTGAGGGAATGGGAAAAATTGCCCAGTCAATGGCCCCTCCCCTCCTTCCCAACCAGAATCAGGCGATCAACATACCACTATAGTTTACCAACAACTTACCAAATAAATCTTTATATTTAACTCATTTAAACTAACAGGGAGCAATCCAATCTTCAACCATTATTAACTATGCTTCATCCAATCTAGAGCTAACCAGGCTCTTTGCCTCCCTCTCTCCCTCCCATGCCAACCAGAATCACGTACGATATACCCCCAATATACCCCAACCACTATGAGGGTAATTTATCAAAATAGAGTATTAAATCTAAGTTGTTTAAACAGTCCACCAGCCGTTCAGCAGAAAAAAATAAACTCTACTAAAAACAGAACAAAGAAAAAGAGGAATTTATATTTTTAAAACTTACTTTTCTCCATCTGAACTGCTTAACTGTATCGGCAAGTGCTTGGGCTTGACTCTCATCACTACACGAAGTTCTAAACAGCGTTGGAAATTTGTTTTTGAAACTGGATTGTGATATTGTTGATCCATATGATATTTGTGAAAACGTCGACCCTGTGGAAGATTTTATATATAAATAAATTAATTGTTGCATCTTAATCCATTAAATATGTGAAGAATGTTCCCCTGTTCCCTGCTACCCTCAAAGAACCTTCGTTTCTAAGAGTATACGAACGTATGACAGAAGTAATATCTCGCTATCCCCCACAAAAATGAGAAAAAGTCGTGATCATCATCATCATAATCATCACAAGAAAAAAAATACCCTGAAAAGTTCTTCCAACATTACAGCAAAATTTAAAGAAAAGAAGACAAGGAAAAGAAGACAGAAAAACGAAATGAAACAACAAACACATATACAGACAGATTTTTCTCTTGTTTCTCTACTTACATTCAACGCTCGTTAATTTGAATTCATTTAATTCGAACATTAACATGTTTGAACAAATTCTTGAGTCCCTTTAAACGTCATTCCATACAAAAGCAGTTTGATAATTCAAACATTTGCTATTTCAAACAAATGTTGGATGCCAGTCAGTGTTCGAATTAACGGACGTAACGGACGGACGGATAATATCTCTCTTACTCGTTTTGTTGCCCGCTCGTCGGTATAGGTATCGCTATCTCCGGTTTTTCGCTATTCCCCTGGCCTCTATGAAAGAAAGTCGTAATACCTGATGATAAAATTCCTTGTTGAAGTGCAGTTGAACATGTTGAAGTAAATCCGCCAACAACACCAGCAACCAAGTTAGAATTGACGAAATTTGAACTGCTGTTTTTGCATCCTTCATCGAAAATAAGATCTGGAAAAGAAACAAGAAATTAAAAAATATATATGTTTAAATATCCAAAATAGTATTTTAACGAATGTCAAATTTAAAACAAAACTTCTAAATTTTTTTAAATTCAAATAAGGCCTCAACAAACCTGTAAAATTCGTTGATAATCTGACTAAACTCTTTGTCCTGGCAGCATGATTGTTTGCATCATCAACAGCTAACTTATAAACAGAAACCTAAAAAGGACAAACTATCATTGATGATTTAAATTTGCGTAAAAACATTACTATTTGCTGGCCTTAGCTTGGACCAATTGGATCAGCTCTGTGATGCCAGTTGCATTGGCTCAATTTGAATAATGTTGAAAGTTCAAAAAGTTGTCTACGGTAAAGTATATACAGAGAAGCACTATAATATTTATGATCAGGGACAATTCTTGCTTGAGGGGGTACGACCCTCTAGGTGGCACTTTTGCCTATTGCTTAAAAGGGAAAAAGGGCATATGTGTCTTTCAAGAAAAAGCCCCATAAAATGGGTATTCCCAAAATCTTGAGGGGACACAGTGCTCCTGTGCCTCCCTCCCGGTTTTTACGTCTCTGCATATGTTATAACCATGTTTAATCTATCGTTTAGCACACGTGAGCTAACAAAGTCATTGACCGTTGCCATGAACTGCAGAACGAGAAAAAACTGTTTAACAGAAAAACAAGGATTTGGATAGTAAGATTTGGATAATGTTGGTGAAAGTTCGAGTTGATAGAACAAAAGCTTCAACAGCACAACGCATCTTTCGTATCAGCGTTACGTTTAGTATCTTTCGTATCAACTCTATCAACGTATCAACAAGAAATTTCATGGAAAAGACTAGAAATGCTTCGCATTGCTTCGTTAAAAGTCTTAACAAACAAATCTTACCAATTCTTTCCCAAACGATGACAGAGCTTTGTCTGACGAATTCCATGGCGATACAAAACCAATTCCAAATCGCATAACATTTTCGCTTGAAGTAACTAAAAGAAATATGTAAAGGGATTATTAGTTTAAAAGAGGATGCTTTTTGATAAGGAATATATCTGGAAAGAACTAAAAAAAACTAGGAATCATGCAACGGAAAAGGTTTTCATAACAACAGCATGAAACTTGGCTCCGACTTTTTTGGCTCCGAATTTTCGCCCCAACTTTTCTTTATGATAAAGTTGGCTTCGACTTTTAACAACAAATATCATATCTACCAAAATCATGTTATTTTCCTGAAGAAGAATAGGATAAGGTTAAGAAACTTTCAGACTTGCTTATATAAAAAATTTAAAAACATTTAAGCCTTCCGGCTTCAAGAAAAGATTCCTGATAAAAATGTGCACAAGAGTAAAACTGAGCCAAAAGATTGAATGTTTTCAAGCACTAAAATTCTTGAAGAAGGTTATCAAATATTTGATGTAATTGTCTTTGCAGTTTACTTGAAACAGCAAGAAAAAGAAATCTGATCAGAAAGCATACGATAAAGTTGAAAGACAAAAGTTAATGTGTCACAATTGAAATTTGGTCATAAGTTTGTTCGAAAAATAAGTTATTTTCCGTAATAGATTGATTACTTTTGTCCCAAAACCGTGGTTGTTTTTAAAAGGAAGAAGTCCAAAAATAGCAGCATTTTGGGAAAATTATTTAAAAACAGGTTTTTTCTTGAAAAATGTTGTTTTATCCAATAAACTTTTTTACGCAGACATTTGCATTGTTACATAATTCTAAGCCCTTGCTCCCACCTTAACTATGGTTGCTCCTACCAAGTCTGCTCAGGGTGGGAGGAAAACAAAGGACCAGGTAAGCCCATGTCCAGACAGACATGGGGTCAAAAATACTGGGATGATGAATTTGTGTTAATTTCTACTTAAGAATTGACAGATTCTGGAGCTCATGAGAATGATTTCACTCACAGAATTTAACAAAATTAATTTCATAAACAAACTACATAGCTAACAGGTCTTCCAGTCAAAATGAAAATATGTAACCTTTCAAAGAGCTTTTAAGAAATTTTCCAGGGTTGGTTACCGTGAGATATGAATTCAAACAGAAGAGTGACATTCGTAAGAAAGAGGAAACCCACTACTTGGAGTAAGCAAACAGATTGTCCAGTGTCATGAAAAAAGTTGAGCGCAAGTGTGTTCAAGGTTAGGAAATGTGATCATGCATGTTTAAAAGGGATGTGTCCATATAACATATGAGAATACTCCTAAATTTAGAAATAGTACTGACTCACATAGAACTTGATTGGCTAACTGCCGGGTGACCCAAAAAGAAAACTATCTCTGCTAGTAGGGCTGTCGTTTAAAATTGATGACACTACAACTCATAAATTGGGCATAAAATGACGTTCGAAGGGCAAACTTAGAGTTTGGGATATCATCCAGTTATCAGCGACAAAATTTACATTTCCAAACCTTGAAATTGAAACTGCCCTAATTCTTGAGCTTTCAAGTTATATTTAAGAAAAATAATTCTTAACGTAAAAACATGGACTGGAAATGAATTTATTGGAAATGTAAATTTACTTTAAAGCTCACGGATTGAGGGCATTTGAATTTTAGTTTTGGACATGGATGATATCCCAAACTCTAAGTTTGCCATTCGAATATCGTTTTGAGTATAATTTGAATTTGCTGGCCTCAAGAATTGCGAGCTACAGCCCTGCAAACGGAGATAGATTTGTTTGGGTCACCCAGTATGTAATTGATCACGTGAATCATTGATTACGTGAATCAGTGATCAAGTGAATCAGTGATCAAGTGAATCAGTGATCACGTATTCATGCTGCTGAAACTGATCACACGAAATCGTTCGAATAATAGGCATCGCTGTCGAAGCAGTTTTACTTGTATAGAAACGTTCCCTTTAAATCTGTGCTTAAAATGAGCAACGAGCAACATTGCTTTTCAAATGAGAAGAAATTCGAATTTTGACTTGCTGCACAGTTAGTGAAAAACATATTCTTATAACAAAATGAAACTCAAGGCTTTGCTAAACAAATTAAAGAACTGATAGTAAACTGCCCAGTGAAGGACCAAAAACTTAAATCAAGGAAAACAAAACAGAAAAAAATATTTCTTCCAATAAAAACAATGAACTTCAAACAAAACAATAACAATGACAATAAATCAGTAAGTTACGCACTCTTTTTTATGAGAAACTATTGGAGTTGGGGGCGCTGATTTTTATGACAAGATGGTCTTGTAAAGGGGCGCCATATTTATGGCAAAGAGACGCCAAGACAAATTCCATCATTTTCTAATTTTGATAAACAATTCAAGAACTCCAGCCTCGGTTTAAAATCAAAATTAAGAGCCTTTGTTAGCCTCACTTTCGAAACACAAGGTTCTTATATGCGGGTTTTGATTCTCTTTGACGGATGCATTTTTATACATCCCAAAGGCAGTCTTTCGCATCCTCCCAGAGGCAATATCATGTCCATTAGATTTCAAGTACCAGACTAGTGCATTGTCAACGCATTTTCGGATCAATTATTTACACGAAATGCTCACATTTTCCGCAGTCTAGGTTCATCACAAAAACACAAAGTTCTGAACAATTTTTGACTCAGATAAAATTTCAAAATTATAAATCAAACTTTAATCAACTTCAAGTGCATAAAAGACAAATTACTCATGGTTATTTTTTGCACTTTTCAGCCACTGGTGGGCCATTCCCAATTTTGCTGTCTTTTCGTGCATGTGACAAGATTATTTGAGGCAATAACTTGGTTACGTGTTGTACTCCTCCTATGCCGTGATATTATATACGTCAGACCGACAGTCGCGCAACGACGGAATATACCGTTGCCATGGGACGCAGAGTTTCTCTAGAAAATTTGTCAGGAATACCGAATTTTCATGTAATTTTTACAGAATTGTCAGCAAAGCTAGAATTTCGTCGGTAACCTTTAAATGTGGTTGGCACGGAGTTTACACGGATTTTATGCTGGAAATAAACGAAACAGCGGATAATCCAGTGAAAAGTGCACAGAACAGTGGATTACTACCACCTTCATGACCTCCACAACACTGCAGCAAATATCAAATTTTTTTTCTCTTATTAACAAAAAGCATTGTTCCGTAACATTGGTATTTGAAGTTGAAGCGTCCTAACTTGTTTTTATTAGGCCCAAAAACTGAGTCAGCAAATGAAATGTCTGGCATGAGCTATAAATCATTATAAATCCAAACAAGTCACAAACAAGGAAATGAATCATTAGAGCACCAAAAATAACAATGAGTGGCATTAGATTGACCAACCCATTATTCTGTTACCAACCAAACCCAGAAAATGCGTTTGCAGTTTTGTTTCTACAACGAATTAACTCACAGCAAATTAGTGTTTTGATTGTGATTTTTCCATTCCTTTTTTGATTATTTGTAAACAAAAACGAAGTAATAATATTTAAAAAATTATAATAAGTTTAACTCACAGGGGAATAGGATGGGTAGGATGGATGAAAAATCATGGTGTGATGACCGAATAAAAGTTAGCAAAGGATAGATTTGTTGTTTTTTCAATCAGTGCGTGAAGAAAGTAAATTTGATTGTAGCCATCTTTATATAACGTGAGCTTTGGTTTTCTTTTCTGAAATTGTTCCCCGAAGCTTTACATCTTACCTTACCTAACCTCTCTACTGCATAATAATTTGTCTACTGCATAACCTAACTTCTCTACTGCATAATAATTTGTCTACTGTATAACCTAACTTCTCTACTGCATTATCCTTATTCAAAACACTCAAAAATAATAAAAGGGGATTTGCATTCAGGAAAACACTTTATTTCTGGCAAGCCCTGGCGTGTGAGATACGCATTTGAAATGAAGTATTTGAATTTTAAAACTTTGAAACTAATCAACAAATATCAGCTAAAAACAGTGGATTTATGAAACAAAGGGAACAAATAAAATAAAGAAATAAAGAAAAAGGAAAACAGAAACTTTCCGATAAATCTATCTCGGCCGTGTTAGGTTAGCCAATGTGAATTTGGCTAGTTTTATGCGCCAAAGATTGTGCCTAATTATGAAGGGGTTTTCATAGGTATTTAAGTTATCAAAGTCATTTGATGAAATTTCGTGAAATTGATGTTTTTAGTTTTGTTTTGAAGGAAACATGTTGTATGATTGAGTTTTTCAGGTGTATATTTCTTTGAAAAAAGTTAGTGAACAATTCTTCATACATCATAGGGAAGGCTATCCAAGGGAATTATCAGGCAGTGGAATATCTTGGGTATTTGCAGTTTTGAACAACCAAAATACCACACAAATACTCTATAAGCAGAACTTACTCTTTGTGGAACCTTCCTAGACCATTCCTTTTTCATTTTGAATGGTTATCAGTGCTGTTTTTGGTTGATATTCCGCTTCCCGACAAATCCTGCCGATACCCTACTCTGTTCGCATTTTAAACATGATATATAAAGATATTAGACTTTAAAATGTGGGGAAATATTTGAAAAGCGAGACAACAGTTTGTCCTTCGACCTTGAATTAAAAACGTGTTGGCTTATGCAGAAACCGTTTTATAGTTGAAACTGTATTGGAAATTTCAATTAGTAAAACGATGCCTGTTTACTTGCCTATCATTCTAAATTTGAAAGGATCATTGAAACTGATTCATTGGCGAGTGAAACAAAACAATTGCTATCGCGTCTCATCCATCAGCGTCAGGCAATGTAAACGAAAGGAACCATAAGTACAATAGATGACACAAGCTCATCCATCAAAGTGTCAACTACTTCTGAATAAAATTCTGAATAAAATCTGAGATACCGTGGCGGTTATTATGAGATGAAATGTGCCTGAAAGCTGCGAGCAATCAGTAAATACCCATCATAACGGTTTAACGATAAGAAATTAACAAACTCAGTATTGTAGAGTGGCTTTCAAGCCATCAAACGAAGCGCTTCCCGTTCGATCGCCTTGTTGTTAAGTGCCTTCTCAAAAGTGCCATAAGCATGCGAAGCAAATAATACCACCCCCATACAAATTCACAGTGACATAAGAAACTATTCACGCCATTTAACTTCTAAGAAAGGTAGTTTGACGTGGTTTGATACTTTATTTCGCAGTATTATTCCCAAGAAAAAATCTGTTGAAATGGACTGTGTGAAATGAAACAAATTGAAAAAAATAGGCCACACTTTCGTCTTATTAGATAATTACACGAGCTAACTACACACTTATTGCTTTCTCTCTCAAAAATCTGCTCATCTCTGCTTATCAAAAACTTATCAAAAACAAAGTTGATAATTCTTTCATGCTGTTCTGCCGCCACGGTTCAAAATAAGAGATTATATATGTATATTGTATATTGGTGAACGAAGCTAGCATACTACTGCGTATACCAACTGCTATATCAGAAATGATATGAGTTACTGCATTTCTGAATGTATATATATCAAACTCAAATGGTCTAAACTTTATACGATTTTGTGGTTACTGTTTTTCACAACATGACACTCCAGTACCTACACGAGAGGGTACTATATAATCTTAACACTCCAGGAGTGGGATAAAAATAATACTCAGCGCAATATTAAGAAATATAACTCACCAAGGATAAGGTTAAAGAAGACATTGAGCCACAAGACAAGCAACACTCTCTCTTCCATATCGTTCCTATTTCAAGATTCGTAAAATTTACAACTTTCGGACAACTTCTTCAAATGATCAACAGTGTGTTAGATTAGGAACATTCCGTGGATTTAAACCTGACAGATTGGTATACCATTTTAAGGGCGGTCAAATCAAGACATGGAATTCTCCTCATTTGCAATAACCACGGGTAGCCGTCCTTCGCACTTTCGCCTGTCGACACGGGGTTCTTTGTCTCGCACCGCAGAAATCCACGCTTTGTTTTCCGTCAAAATTTGATGAATGACGCGTTGACAAGTATTATGAGAGTTCGAAAACACAGGGCTGCCAATGCAACTTTATTTACAATGTTTCCTCACGAACTGACGAGATTCTCGAGCGGACAAAGCAATGCCGTCTGGACTTCATCCAAATGTTTATTTCGCGGCCATTTGCGAAGTAAAGTCAATTGGCGTGTTGACACATGTTCTTGGTTAACTGCGGAGGAGAAAATAGGCAAAGCAAAATTACAAAATACACTCATCGCTAACCCTGATGCTTTGCGGTATGAAAATAGACTTTCATATCAAATATGGAAGTAATATTTGGCCTAATCAAGGCACCGAAGCAAAAAAAGAAATTGTACGCAGTTGCAGTGTATTGCAAAAACAATGTATTGCATGTGTATGAAGATGCAGTGTATTGCAAAAACAGTCTCTAAAAATACTGAATCCAGCAGCGATCATGGCTGTGAGAATTTTTGCATCGAGTAAACCAGGGGCCGATTGGCCTGTCGGGCCAGTGGGGCCAGTCCGAAAGGCCCTACTCAGCCCCTTTTCTTAGGGCCCTATTTAGACTGTGGTCATGCTATAGACGCCAGTCCACCTGACAGAGTAAATCACTAAAATTGTGATCTTTTTAAACCTTTGATTTTCCGATCACAATTACTTTGGCTGTAATAAAATTGTGTACATTCTTTTTTGGCCTTCATTGCATTCAACTTTCGTCTTTGTTTCGGTGTCTGAGTAGAGTTGCCTAAGTCCATTATTGATTTCCAGATAATTTCTTTTTAATCCAAAACTTGAATCCTTTTCTCGGAGTAAAAATGAAATAGACCTGGTACATGTCTAGTGTTTTAGTCAAGCCAACTGCGCCACATCTCTTTCAAATCGTGCGAAATTCAGTGTTAGGTCCGAAAACAATCGATGTTGCTACTCTTAAAAAGCGTTTATGCAAAACAAAGACAAGAAGGATTAAACAAAACTTATATTAATGATGCTTATCTGTTTGAAATATTCCCCCGACGCTTAAAGGCTTTGGTTCATCCAGCATGCGTTGCGCAGCGAAAAATCTCCGCCATTTTCATGCGCCATGAAAACAGGCAAAAAGCAAGATGAAAGCAGGAAGACGCTGTAACAGCGCGCAAAGCATGTCGGATGAACAAGAGCCTTTTAATTAAATGCTTAGTACCAGAAAGCCTTTGTAGCAAAATACGGGTAACATAAATTAATCTTTTGAATTCGGTTACGTTATAGGGCCTAATGCTATATTACCAGCAGTATTTGAAGTAGTTACGGCTGTTTTTCATGTTTAGGCCTATAGTTATAATGTCAATTAAAACATTATTGTCGCTCACGCGAAAGACAATTTTATATTGCATTACCATTATAATGGTAGTATAATAGCCCTAACATATGTAAACTCGTTCCTTTGACGTTTTATTTATCATGTAGCCATGCTTTCTGAAACTCTTTTTGAAACTCATGCCCACTTTCACCAGGCGAAAGATTAAAATACCAATTGTTTTCAATAGCGATTTCTCAAGATCGTTGAATAAGTTTTAACTTTAGAACGATTTTCCTTTCTTTCCCGCCAGCCAGTCAGATTCGTCGAAAATGTCGCTGTTCGCGGAGGTTTCCGTCTGACTGCCTGGGATTATGGATCAAGAGAATAGAAAAAAATTTCAAGCGATCGATTCTCCAAAGCGACAAAAAGTCTGCAACGTTAGCTGTGCATTCTTCGCAGGTCTATTAACCGAGAATGGAGAATTCCATTTTTTTTGTAATGTTGTGTATTGAATGTTTTTGTCCAATGCTATCGGACAGCAATCCAATATTATCGGACATCAGATATCACAAGGTGCCCATTATGGAAGCAAATGTGTTACGTCATTGCCTAATTTTGAAACTTAATGAAGTGAAAATCGCAGCGCAGCGAGCAGCGAACAGGGAGGGAAACCACAGCACAGTTTGAGACGCTTAATAATGGAAACTAGCTTATGATTTTCCAGTTAAAACTTTAGCAAATACAAATAGATTGGTTTTGCTCCTAAAAAATAAAATCATGGCCTTTTTTAGAAGAATAAAAAACGCAAAATTGCCTTCATTTTCGACAGATGGCAAATTGTATCTGCAAACACAGTATGTTCATGGATTTCTTCCTGATTCCAAATTACCATTTGACGCCCATTCATGCGGCATTCGTGTGATAAAATTAACACGTGAGATCTAACTTGACAAGTAGTCTGGTCAGAGCTGCATCATTGTCTAAATAGGGCTGTGTTTTTGACTGATTTTTTCTTCTTTGGACTACTGGTGTTTGCATATAGATCCGCAGTAGACTTCAATAAACATGTCAATGCATTCGAGTATTCTATTCTTGTAGTTTTGAAGCGCTTATGGTAAAATAGGGGGCAAGAAGAGCATATTCCCATTGACCTTCAAACATTAGACATTTAAAATTTTTTTTATCTAAAACTGTGTTGTTACTAATCGAACGATAAAAGGTAATATAATCAAGATAGCATTTTAAACGTTTTTTATCAATATCGTTTCAAGGCAAGGAGTGTTGGTAGCAGGCGTCACGGATCATGCCGAAGAAGACTATTCTCTGTTATGATCCGTGGCGCAAGCAGGGGCAAGGCAGCATAGGGACAGTGCAAAATATATTTTACAACGCGGCCAGTGGAGAATGCCACGGGGTAGGCACTTTTTTGTGCTGTTCAAAAACAGGGCAACTATATTTTCTGGCCACAGTCTCGACAGGGAATTGATTCACCCCCTTTTAGATCGATTTAACAGATAATTTGGAATTCAGGTGCTTGAAATTTCCTCAAAAATAATTTATCTAGTTTTTAGGGTAAGTAATGTATGTATATGTATGTATGTATGTAAATAATGTATGTTTTAGGGTAATATTACATATATATATATCTATGGTATCAAATTTATTAATTTTGTTATATTTGTTATATGTAATATTAATTTATTAATTTTGTACAGATGAAGTTTGACTATACGGGGCACACACATTTTTTTAAACATTGTTTACCGGGCACTAAGTTTTTAGCATTTGATGACAACGGGGCTCTCACTTTTTTAACTTATTTTTAGGTTTGTATCGGCCCTGTTGTAAAATACATTTTGCACTGTCAATTTCCCTTTTTGTCGCCCAGAACACTTTCGAGGCTGAAATTATCATGACAAAAAACAAAAAAACACGAGGAGCAACCTTGAGCCTCATTCTGATAAAACTACTAAATAACTTCAGCCTCAAATTCAAGTAAAGGTTTTTGTAAAAAAGATGAAGTAAAATTTAATTAAAAATCCCATGATGGTCAAAAGCATGATAGTACGGGTTGGAAACAATTAAAAATTATACAAAGCAAGGCAGTGCATTTGTAACTCTGTGATGTAGGATATGAAATCAAAATGGTGAAACATTGGGTAGGCACTACATTTACATAGACTTAACTTCCGCGGGCTATCCCCAGATGTATGACAAATAACAGCTGTATACATTTCGCTTTTAAAAAGTTTCTCGAAATGTGCATTTTAAAAGCGAATAAAATCTTGATTATCTTGACCCACAATCCTGGCCGCCGAGAGGTTTGCGAGGCCACAGGGGGACAATGTTTAGTAATGATGCCTCAGTGAGCAAAGCAAGCCAAAATAGGGGGTGTCGGGAACATTTTGATATGAGGCTTCCTAGACCCGGATGCCCGGGGGCAACTTGCTTTATTGCCCCCACCCTCTTGGCAGCTCTGCCCACAATAGACAATTCCAGAAAAGATGGCGGCATGGAAATTATTCCCACAATTCATTACGTTCGATTTGCAAATCATAAGCAGTTCTATAGGCATTCGATCATCGAACGCAATGAATCATGGGAATAATTTCCTGCCGTCATCTTTTGCGGAATTTGATGTCAAGTTCAAATGAATAAAAATACAAACAGATAAATAGTACAAATAACAATAAAATACCTTGAACATCAAGTGCAAATGTTGATTAAAAACAATTTAACAAACCATTGATGTCTGCAAAACATCGCTGAACTGCGAAAATTACTCTATCAAAGAATAAATTAATTGTTTAACATACACACAAACATGCAATTAAGTCTCCAGATTGAAGCAAACAAGAAAGCTGCGTAGGCAAGCCTTTGCGCAGCAATAATTAGTAGTTTCTCAAAATCAGTCGTTGCATAAAATCATCATTAATACAGAGATTAGACTCGGGAGCACCAAATATAATGGTCAGTCCTTTCAAATACAAAATAAATGTCGGCCTATTCCTAGACAAAAACATTTTAATTTTGGAACGTTTTCACCAAAAACAATGCAATTTGTTTTAAGAATCAGAAGTGAGAAAATAGCTACTGCTTTATTCTGTAAATAAAAAACAATGTGAATGCAGTTAGCAACTTAACGTAACATTCAAATGAAGAGCTTAGGCTCCGTATAAATGGCTTCCCTGCTGGTACCCACTTTCCTTACTATCCTGTACTGTCCACAGTCAAAGCCAGGTCCTGCGAGAGGTATTTATCTTGCGAATTTGCAACCAAATACTTGCCCAAAACCCATTTATGCTGAACAGATATCACAACAATAAACGCGCAACACTTAAAAATACGACAATCTTTCAAAAAGGAACCCTTCCCAGTGACCAAATTCCATATCAAAATTTTACAAAATTGAATTTAGTAAATAATTACAAAACGTGAACAATTATCTGAATTTCAAAATCGTTAAAGAAAAAACATGAGAGTAATCTAGTTTGTCAAGTCTTAACTATCCTTAAGAGCTACACACACAAAATTTCAAAGTCACATGGATATGATTCTATTATTTACCAGTTCATACATTCTAATTGTTTTCAAATGATGCTCTTAATTTTGAATGTTTATTAACAGTATTAAGACAGAGATAGCAGAATTGCTATTATTCGTTGTATTTTACGTTACTCTTCGTTGTGTTTTGTTTTACCATTTGCGACACTCTTTATTACCTTTAAGTTACCTTTACTATTTATCATCCCTTAGCTACTATTTATAACTGTGTTACCCTTTAACTACCATTTATTACTGTGTTGCCCTTTAGTTGCTATTTATTACCTTTATTTACATTTGTTCTTACTATTTGTTACCTCTTAGCTACTATTTATAATCGTGTTACCCCTTAAGCAACTATTTATAACTGTGTTACCCCTTAGCTACTATTTATAACTGTGTTACCCTTTAGCTATTATGCATTACAGTGTTGCACTTTAGTTTCTATTTATTACCTTTATTTACATTTGTTCTTACTATTTGTTACCCCTTAGCTACTATTTATAACTGTGTTACCCCTTAAGCAACTATTTATAACTGTGTTACCCCTTAAGCAACTATTTATAACTGTGTTACCCGTTAGCTATTATGTATTACAGTGTTTCACTTTAGTTGCTATTTATTACCTTTATTTACATTTGTTGTTAACATTTGTTACCCCTTAGCTATTTTCAAAATTTTCAAAATTTCTTTAAGCACCCGGAGTAACCCGGAATGCTAAAAAGAGAAAATACGGCATTTTATTTTTCCTTAGAAAGTTGATACCCAGGTAGATATAGTATTACATGAGCAAATAGAAACAATTCTGCTAGCCCTGAAACACGAAAATGCTAAATAGCAAAGCAGAACAGCATTGTCCTACGCTGCGCTGAACAGAAATCGGTGATATTCAAAATAAAAAAATAATCGTTCTGAATGAAAATAAAAAAAATTTCCACCTCAAAATACCTGAATTTCATTATAATTCGGAATCTAACAAAATTTCACGATTATTCACACTCTAGCTACCTGCTGCAGAATTTTGCGTATTTTGCGCCAGTAACAAAGTCACGATTCGACCCTTTGGTAAAGGCCCGTGGTCATGGTCCATCCATTGTTCTATCGTTATTTCGTCTTTTACTTCTGGTTCGATCGGTTTCACCGAAATGTCTCTAACAGCTCGAAAATTACCACAGTTGTTCAGATGCTCGTTTTCAAGTCGAAAGAAGTTCCACACAAAACGCCTAAAAACAAATGTTTTGACCAGAATAAGGAATTTTTTTTATTCAATCTACTCAAGAGCTTGCTTACAATTTTATATTACCCAATCACGCTACGGCATTTCTATCACATGCTCGTCAACACTGAGAGTCTATTGGCTGATTTTGAAACGTAAAAAAATCGGTTGGTGAACGTGAAAGTAATACCAGAAATACCCCTGACACTACATTGTTTCATCATTTTATTTATTCAACGCCCCCTAAGCGCCCCGGAACGCTAATTTAATTGGGGGATCTCTTGGAAGAATTAACTGTAGAAAAAAGTAGAAAAGTCAAAATCCGGAAAATATGATTTACAGTGCGATTTGTCACCGTTATGAATTATTTGAACACCTTCAACGCAACCAAGCAAATCCTAATAAACGAAATAAAAAAATCTAGTTGGCTTTGTTTGTTTTGATTTGATCCCATGCACTAAGAGTGTGAAATCCATTCTTTTAAATCGCAAATCGCATTGTAAACCGCAATCTTTCGTTTCACAAAATTCCCCCTGTTATTATTAGCATAAATTAGTCCCTTGAAATGAAGTTGGAAATAATCGATTCTTTTTAACATGGCTTCTCACGAAAATTGTATACACATACCTGAAGACTTCACATGTCGCTATAAACAAAACAAACAATTCACTGTTGATAAATCCAGCCTCACCAACTGATATAGTTAATGTCCACATAAACCTGAATATTAAATCTGCAATTGCTGCCATATAGTAGTAAATCTAAACAAAACATTGAGAGAAAATTTATGAAGAATGTGGAGGAAAATGTGATATGACTTTATTAGATGATATGGGAAAATATGTTAAGTAAATTAAAAATAAAGCAAGTCTTCGGCTTTCCTACTCCATATTCATTTTATACAAATCTAGGTAATTTTACACTTTAATTCAACATCCCAAACCAAGCTATACTTTACTTGGATCGTATATGATGTTGTACTTTTCCCCTCATATTATATTGTATAATAGCTGCTTTAATTATACGAGTAACATTGAACTGAATTTCCGATTCCCCTGTTAGGCCCAAGTAAATATACAACATGTTAGGCCCAAATAAGAGTACCCCCTCCTCTTGTGATTATACACAAACGCAATTTCACGTGACTCTTCGTCATTTTAAAAGAATAAATATTTAAAAAATATAAACATTTCGTGACGAGATTAATAAATATTTCACAGCCACCATTATGTAATTAAGTATATTTTCAAAAACGGCATTCTGTAGGCGATAATAGGGTATCATATTTATAAACCTGTGATCTTGCTCGATCTTGTTCGAGAAAAGCCATAATCCGGCATAATCCGGCATAATCTGTGTCAAAAACCATCGTATCATCGGATTATAAAATCTTGACCTTACAAAATTATGCCATTAGCCAGTCACATGTTTAAACTGTAAAATTAGCCAGTCATATCACATTATTGCTGTCACATGATCATAAATACCGATAGTTGGTTGGCTACCTTCAAAATGTAAATAAACAACTGGTGAAATACATAAAATTCTCCTATGCTGGCATCATCACTTTTATTATCCCAAGTATTTCAAATCATACAGTTGAACCTCGCTTCCACAAATTCCACATTGAGACAGCGAGTTTTCGAAATAACCAAAGCTAAATCAGCACTGAAAGCTCTCCAGGGATATACAAAACTATCCCAAACTTTCAGTGGGAATGAAAATATTCGAGATAGAGAAAATTTTCGAGATAACGGAAGAAAAATGAAAGCACTGAAAGCTCTCAATGGATATAAAAACTCTCAAGTGGGAACAAGAATTTGCATTTGAGATAACCGAAACTAAGTCGACACTGAATAAAAAAGGGATATACAAAACAGTTCGAGTTAACAGAGAGTTCGAGTTGAAGAAATTCAACTGTACTATTAGGCCATTTTATTGCTCAAGATGGCAAGAGGGCCTGATCTCAGTCTAGATCCAAAATAAACCAAGAGGATCAACTGTGAGAGATTTGTCTGTATGGGTATTTCGGATCGTTGCAGAGGTTGGAAATAAACCGTCGGTCTGTGATTGTGTCGTGACAATCTCAAGTACAAATCGCTTGTCTACCGCAGATATAATCCTGAGCAATATCATAACGAGCTTTGAAATCTTGAGGTGAAAAGGCACATGGAGTGGATATGCGAAGAGACTTGAATTGAAAAACAAAACACCGCAATCAGTGGTAAATTGTTGAAGACAACAATCTGTTTTTGGCCTTCACTGCTTGCCTCGCATGAATTTGGTATATATTTAGTTGAAATGAAATTTGTGTGACCTTCTGGAACTAAAGTTACAAAAACAAAAGATAAAAAGTGAACAAAAAAACAAGGCACCGAAGCGAAAAAGATGACGGGCCAGGAGGGAATCTACCCAAAGCCCCAGCCAGCCTTTAAAATGTTTTCCTTTTGATAATGCAAGACCATGCAAGAATACAAACACGATCAACATTTTGCGGCTTGCACAACAAAAAGATTGTAAAAGCTCTTCATTTTCATGTGGAGGGTGAAGCTGCATTTTAGTTTGTAATTTTGCCTCAGACCTCCAAATCGTCTCGGCGACCCTGCACGGAGCAATTAAAGCTTTACGTGAAACCCGATCCTGGGATAACAATGAAATAAATCTTTGAAAGAAAAATGAAATAAAACGTACCTTACTGTCATACACAATTTGTTCTCTCAAAAGAAAATTATCACCGGCATTTTTATCAAACAAGCCCCAGTCCATCCTAATATCCCAGAACAAAGTGTAACACGTACTACAAACGAGAGATGCTATCCAAAAATAAAACAGCAGCCCAGCTTGTCCAGTTTTACCTTAAAACAAGGAAATAGAAGTAAGACAAATTATTGAAACCTCGAAAATATTAATTAAACCACGGGCTTTAGGAAAAGTAAATTTTGTAAAATTTTTAGGGAATATTTACATATTTATGGAATGGTAGAGCATCAAACGCAGGTTGCATCATGGCGCTCCGGGGAAATACAATAAATTTCATTTAAATCAATACCTTTATGCGCTGCAGTAATTGTCGAGAGTATAGTGACAATAATAGATGTAGAATATTTTCCAGCATTAACCAAATGCGGCCAGGCATCTCGGGTATCTTTGTACCGGCGTAAGCATTGCGCCAGACGCCACCAAGCTGGTAAAATTGCGACCACCGGGCGAACAATATTTTGTGGATTTGTACATTGCCATCCATCTGAAATAAAAAAGTATGTACATACCTATAATAATATCAGAAAATTTCGGAAATAAATTTTTGGCAAATGTGGACACTGATGATTTCCGTTTTACAAAGCAACGCAAAACTCATGAGTTTCAGAGCGTGCATGAGTTTCAGAGAGTACATGAGTTTCAGAGAGTACATGAGCCAAAGGGCCAACTTAAGTGTCACCCTTGATCATATTCTGGTAGTAACTTTAAATTGGTAAAATTTGGCGTTTTTCCAAGTGGCTTGGTTTTGATGCATACTATTAAACAATTAAACCCTATGATCATCATAGTATGTTACTATGAATCACAAACGTCAAGTTGCCCAAAAAACCATCTCCTTTTGCAGGGCTGTAGCTCAAAAAAATCATTGAGACTACAAATTTCTAATTGTGCACAAACCGAGGTCCGAAGAGCAAACTTAGAGTTTGGGATATCATCCAGTCATCTGCGACCTCGTTTACCTGTCCAAAACTTGAAATTACAGTTACACTTATCTGTGAACTTTTAAGTTAATTTGGAATAACATCGTTTATTTCTAGTCCACCTTTTAAAATTAAAACATCATGTTTGCATAAATAGCGGCATGCAAGTTTAAAATTCACTGATCAAACTTCCAAGTCGATAAAGGTGCAACCAGGTCGTTTTATTGTCGAAAATGTGGACTGAAAATTAATGGTGTTCCTTTGAATTGACTTGAAAGCTCGCAAATGAGGGTAATTTCAATTTTTGTTTTTGGACAGGTAAACCTGATTCGAAGACACTCTTTTGACGTTAAAATCTCGTCTGTGCATAGAAGCTGGCAGCTTCCTCAGTATATTACAATAATTGCTGTCATGCATACATCAGAAGTCGTCATGTTTTATGTCGCAGGATTTAAGCCTCCCACGGACACAAACGTTTTTGACAAAAACTTGAACCAGTCTCTTGCCATTTCTTGACTCACCCGGTATATAGGCTGTAAAAAATTAAACACAAGTTTTCATAAATACTTACCATCTGATCGATACCAATCATAAGAATAGAAACACACCATGTATTGGAAATCTAATAACGGGACAACCATGCTATTTAACTGATCAGCCAGCCAGAAATCGGCAAATCGCACATGAAAGAATGGAGCACCTATAATTCGTATCTGCAAGTAAATAAATATTTCAACGAGTGAATTTTATTTAGTTAAATCTAGTTATGATACGAACTCCAGCATGCAATGTTCAATTAAACAGCTGTATAAAGTGGGGGGGGGGGGGGGGGTTATCAAGATATAAGCCAATGCACCTAAGCAAATCACACAACGGGTTCTGGAAACGCGCATTAACTCGCGCGAGCGATGTGGTAATCGCCTCCTCCACAGTGCATCGCGCATTTTGCTGGGGAAGAAAGATGAATGGAAATTTTTGACGAGTGGTGGCAAGCAGTTTTGGATTGAATTTTAGAAAGGTGTCTTCTCATGTCTATTATTCCCTGTCACACGATAAACAAAACCGCAAAGTACGCAGTCTTTTTTTGTTTGGATTTCACTGAATGCACTCAAAATTGTTCTGAAAATGATTTGAAAGTGTGAAAATCATTCTTTTCAATAGTAAATTGCATTGTTACGTGCAAGATCCGACTCTTTTGTTCAACAAAATCTACCCTTGCTTGAGAGCACTACACCATGGGAGAAAGTTTCTGACTATTATCCGAAGTGTAATCATATATTATTATCAATCAATGACATATACGCAAGAATAAAGCACATACATGGTGGACCAAACAATCTCGCCCGTTAAAAAATCATTAAAAACTATAATTAATATATAATATTTAAAAGTTTCTTTGAATTGTGATATCAATGCTGAGATTGATTTTAGAGAACATAAAAAGGTTTTGTAATTACATTACAATGCAGAAGTTTATTCAAAAATGTAAGAATATTTTTAAAAGTAACTTCATTTATTTTTGGAAAATTATAAAGCACAAAATAAAATTTTTAAGATTGGTTGCGTGCTTGATTTAGGTTAGCTTTTCAAATGGAGAAACTAATTTTGGAACACTCGGCACTTGCAAATGGACCATGCAATAAAAATTCGATCTTACCATAACTTTTAAAAACCAAAACCGTGCTGTGTAATGGAATGTTTTCGTTGGATTTAATAAGAACAGCAATACAAATCCAGTCAGTGCCAGTGGCTGGGCAAATTCTGGAATTTTGAAGTCAGCACTGAACAAAAACGCCAGAGCACTGAGGCACATGAGAGAACCAAAAAATGAAGCAACCTAGAAAAAAAATTGAGTAAGGATTGATTTTTGGTTAAAATCTTCATACGTTAGTTAGGAACTTGTTCATGGTCGGGACAGGCTAGTGTCAGATCACGGTCAAGATAATGGGTACAATGACACACACTATCTCTAGATACATGACAAATATTATTCGTTCTCGAATTGCACATTTCAAAATAACTTTTCAAGAACAAAACATGCAATTTGTCATACATCTAGGGATGGTGTGTGTCATGATCACAATTATCTCGACTATGATCTACCACCGACCATAAACAAGTTAATTAATAGCCTTCGACATAAAAGATAGGAGACGGGGGAACCCTTGCAGTCCTTGAAGTCCCTGAAATCCTTTCAGTCCATTTGTATTTTCTATTTGTATTTTCCGTCGTAGTTTGTCGGACAAAAATATTTCAAAGTAAATATTTAAGGCCCCTTATACACTAAAGATTGGAGCAGATTTCCCCGCCTTGGAGAAACACTGGCTATCATCAGATAAGATCAGTCTCCTTGCACCCAGAAAATGAACAAAGAGGCCTTAGGAGTAAGACAAGAGGTTGGGCATCAAGTAAACTAATGTTTAATATCAAAACACTTCAACAACAACAAAATACATCATTTATGAAAGAAGTAAAAAATTACCTTGAGAAGATCAATATACGTTAAGTGATCCCTTGGATTTAATTCGAATATAAGTATGTGATTTACACCAGCCTTGCTCCAACCATAAATATTGATTCCTAACAAACCGATCATGGTCACAATCAAAAACCAACCACGGTACATTCGCAAAGCAGGCTGCCAGTTGTACTTCGGCCTTTTGTACGCAGCTGAAACATAATTTTGAAAAAATGTGAAAATGACAGTAACCAATAAATATTTTGGGTACATGTTTGCTAGTGTAAGAACAACCTTTATAACAAAAACCAGACTGAGATTTGCCGAAAAGAAAGAAAGACAAAGAAACAGCCAAAGCTCAGATTTTAAAAACACAAAATAAGATGAGCAAAAATGCATGATTTTCTACGTAAATCACTACGTAAAGTTACATATCACCTTATACTTAATGCACACTGTACCAATCAACATAATGGTACGAAAACAGTACATTTAGTTACAGCACTTGCCTTAAAAATAATGCTAATATAAAAAGCTGTTGAGAAGATGCAAAAGAAAAAGAAGAGGCAAATTAAGAAACACAAGGCTGAAATAGAGCAAGAAACACCAGCCTCTTCATCAGACTGAAGCTGGTCGTTCTTATAAATTATACATATTTAGTACGTCAGAAACTTTTGCAGATTGCAGGCCTATTTGTCAGGACAGTAGAAAGCAAAAACTTGTGGAAATTAAGATTGTGGAAAACAACAATTGGCTTTTAAATTTTTGGGGGAAGGGATAACGTTCCGACGGCACTTATATTTAATTTCAAGTCAGAAGAATTGTTATCCCTCGATGTATCACATGAGATAAAATTTTCATATAGAATTTTTAAAAAAATCATTGCACTGTATATATTTCATTGCTTCTATTCACTAAGAATCGTCTTCATGTCACACTAAATGATGCACATACAACCGAGACGAAAAAGCCAATCAATGCTAGCATAATAACTGTTGTTTTTTAATTAGAAAATTTAAAAAAAGATGATAGCAACGTCTATCATGTCTACAGTGATATGCCATGTCTACAATGAATAACATTTCTTTAAACTATGCTCCAATGAAAAATGTTTACCAGTACCTGTTATCATGACAACGATCATAAGAACCAGAAATATGCCAGAATACAGTCCCCAAAAAAATGTTGATAAATTTGTTTGCTAGAACAAAATATAAATACTAGTGACATCAGAAAACTATAAAATAGACAAACAGGCTTGATTAAATATGGCTTAATTCTATCCAACATCTCGGCTAAATTATGGAATGATTTACAATTCACTATCACAAAGTTTCCTTAGTTAGAAAATAATCTCAAACCCAAAAAAAACTATCTCCGTTTGCAGTGCCGTAGCTTGAAATCCGTGCAGCCACAAATTTCATATTTTGCTCCAAGCGATGTTGAGGGAGCAAACGTTAAGTTTGGAATATCATCCAGTCATCTATAACAACATTTACCTGTCCAAAATTTGAAACTAAAATTGCCCTAACCCATAAGTTTCCAAATAAATTTCAAGAAACAGCATTTATTTCCAGTCCATCTTTTGACGTTAAAACTCATCAAACTGCCAAGTCATTATTGGAGCAACCAGGCTGTTTTAATGTCTAAAATTAATTGACTTGAAATTGTCCTTAAAATTTATTTGAAAGCTCACAAATAAAGGCAACTTAATTTCCAGTTTTAGACAGGTAAACGTGATTGCATGTGATTGGATGATATCCCAAACTCTTAAGTTTGCCCTTAGGACATAATTTTGAGCACAATTTGTGGCTTGTAGCCTCATATATTTCAAGATACAGCCCTGCAAACGGAGATAGTTTTTTCGGTACATTAATTCACGGGAATTTTTATTCTGATAAAGTCAAATGAAATAAAACTGAGCTGAAGCAAAATTGACTGCAAAGCAAAACTAAATGATAACTAACGAAAATTATTTTACGAATGCCAATTTGCTTCATAATTATTATTCAGAGCATGACCATCTCATAACCTCTGATAACAAAATAAGCTTCGAGATAATTACTCAAACCTGTTCTTCTAAAGGTGGAACTCGGAGTCTTTTCATTGCTTTTCCTCGATCACCACCTTCTAATTCATGTATAAATAACCCCTTTAAAAAAGTGAAAATCATCTTATCACACATTCAGTCTAATACAATAGAAAATTACAATGAAGATGGTCAGATTTTGATATTATTCCTTAGATATATGACAACTAGCAGTTGTGCATTTCGTTCTTAAAAAGTTATTTTGAAATGTGTATTTTAAGAACGAATAATATTTGTCATATACCTGGAGATGGTGTGTGTGTCAATATCTCCACTATGATACAACACTGACCATTTTAATGGACTTAGCTGCTGACTTCATTTCCAGGGGGAACTTCAGTACCTTGCATGACGGGGGGAAGGGGTCCGAATTTTTTACGACAAAAATTATTTGATGTTTGTAATTTTTTGAGAAGTTTTTGTTATATGGCTTTTGGTTATGCTACCTTGTGCCTTTCATAAAATTACAGATGATTGTTGGCTCAGATTATTTGGGGGCCAGAGTAAATAGGTTGACATGGACTCCGTCATTCAAGTCCCCACCTCCAGATATGCAATTTCTTATAAGCCTTATAAGCAATTTCTTAGAAGTTTGTCATATGTTGAGTTAGCATTTTTTTCTTTTTAGTTATTCTACAATACTATGTAAGAAACAAACAATGAATAAAACTAAATTAAAAAAACTCTTTAAAACAAACTGTTTAAAGGCTAAAAAATCACAATAAGGAATTACCTCTGTCTCCAAGATAAGCTCCTCCACAGTTTTATTGGTGAAAAATGTTGATATCTCCACTTTTGTCTTCCGATATTGTACTCCACTTTCTGTTTTAAACATCTGAAAATATATCCAAAAATTAAAAATTTTCAACCTATGAAGAGCTTTTAAAATTTAGTCATTCTAACTTGGCATAAAAACTCAATCAAATTACAAACAGACAATTTTACTGGCCAAATTGAAGGGCAGCAGCTGTCCATTTGCACATTAAAAATCCCATCTGCTCATTATCTTGTGTTATAGTTTTCTCTACATTCAAATTAATTGCAAATGAAATGCATAAAAAGAATTTATTTATCCCCCCATAAATATTAATTGGCTATATATTCTAATAAGTTTCAAGGTTTAAATATTTCCAACGCTATGACAAGTTTAAAAATGACTTTATTTCAACTCCTGGCCTTAAAAAAATATTTTGAAAAATTTTAAAATAATGTCATCTTACCTTGTCGTGTTTCTTGAGGATTTTTCTGAAACCCGTGAAATTTAGTTGCTAAAAATAAAAGTTAAGTCAGACCATTGAGAAACAAATTTCATAATTCACAAACTTAACTCATCAATTATTTTTTTGTACACAAAATAAAGAAACAAACGATAAACAACATTTAAATTTTGAAAATTTTTCAAGCAGGCAAACTTTTTCGAATCCACCTGATGCAAAAAAATTTACCTGAAAATTTTGAATCAAAATCAAGCTGAGATAGAACTCAGTGACAGCGAATTTCAATTCTTTTAATTTTCTTGATCCTTTCGATTGTCTTTTAAATTTAAATTTTGTAACAAGAGCGTCATTTTCTTGTGCCCTTCTTTCAGTATTTTCCGATGCAGCTTCCGTGTCTTGGTTATGAAATCCTTCATGTCTCTGGCTTGTAGTACCTATTTCTACATCTAAGTCATGAAATCTTCTTGTTGCTTCAGCCAATTTTTCTTAAAAATTAAATATAATTAAATATAGCACATGGAGAAATTTTGTTTAACTTTGCTAAAAGTTTGTTTACTTTTAAAGATTAGCCAATCACATCACAGGAATGTTATTGCATGTTTATAAATACTGCAAATTTATTGGCTAAAACATAAACGAATCAACTGATGAACAAATACATTTTTTGCTAATAATATACCATAACAAACACATAATGTTTTTGTTTTTGGTTTCCAATCACCTATGCACATTTATTGTGTCCTACCACCATGAGTGTTTTTATCTCTTGTTTGTTTTATTTGTTTTGGTTTCTCAGCACTAATGTATTTGCATTGTGTCCTCACCACATTATATTTCTCTCTCATTCAGGCATGGGTGGTAGGACACATTAAAAATGCATGGGTGCTGGGAAACCAAAAACCAAACAATTGAAAAATGCACACTGCGATTCCTAAAGCCAATGATGAAATCTGGATTTTCAACAAAAAATTAATCAAAGAAATTATTTCTAAATCTCCAAAAAATTTAAAATTCTCCAAATCGTAAAATGAACTTCCCACGATAAACAAACAAAAGCAAGTCCATAAACTTACCAGCAAAAAAAGTATTCACTTTTGACAGTTCTCTGTCACAAAAAACAAAGAACCCTTCTTCATACTTTGCAAAGTGCCTCTGAACTATTTCTTCATTCACTTCTGCATGAAAAGAATAGAATATTAATATTTGTTAATAACACACACGAGTAAACAGTTACTATATAGTAAAACTTTCAAAGACAAGTTAATATTTTAAATACAAAAATTTCCTCCAATAAACGCATAGTCTTGAATAACAGATGCTTTTAGGCTAAATTTATGAAAATAAACACCTTCCAAGAAATAAACACAGCCTCCCTCTAATAAATGCCATTCTCTAATAAATGTCAAAGTTTGAAAAAAACACATTATATAAGCAAATAGGATATAGACAGAAAAGATGAGGATTTTTCTTTATATATTCAGTTTCAGTTTCAATTTTGTCATATTTTAATTTACAGTGAAGCATTTTTTCCTTAATTTTTTTTATTTCCCCGTGAAGTGTCATTGCTATAGAAATCAAATTTTTCTATGTCAGTTAAATAATTTTTGCTTTTGCAAGAAACACTCTAATAAATGCAATGCAAAGTTCATAAAAATTTTAATAAGCGCTGCATCATTTACTGCAGAAAAGAAGCCTGTTATTCCTGATCATTTATGATAGAGGTGCAAAAAGGTCAGCATAGGGGCAAAATAGATGAAGGCTTTGGTTTGAAGAAAATCAGTTTCTCTTACAAATGCCCAAAGAAAAAAGTGTCCATTTTGCCCATGACCCTACCCTAATTAAAAAATTATTTGTCAATTTACCATCTCTTGAGGGGGCATCTTCCTGTGCATCATATAATATCTTCTTCATTTCCTAAAAAAAACAAATATTTCTTTTCCTGAATTTCAATTTTCACACAAAAGAAACAGAAAGTGTAGCAAAAAATTATAATATAAAGTAAAAAAGTATAATATAAATTTCCAAAAATGTTAAAAAAGAAAATGTGTAACTTTTTGGAAATGTGTCAAGCATTCCAAAAAGGCAAGAAGTCTTACAAGCAAAAACAAAGAAGATGTGGTGTCATTTTCAGCTGATGATATTGTCCCTTTTATGACGTAGAATCAGACCTGACCATAATATGTGGCATAATACCTCAGAAAGACCAAACGTAATGTCCTGAGACGATGTATATTGCCTGTATATAGCTCTATACAACTATGTATGTAGTGCATACATATAAGTTGCTGACATGTATTTAGCGTGGATTTAACATCCCAGTTGAAACGAAATGTCCGGAGATATTTATTAATGTTTTTACATCTACCAGAAGAATACAGTGTATATTGGTATATATCTGTATATATTATAAGACCCTTTCTCTGTATATATAGCAATACATAGAATAAATGGGCTAACGAAGTCTTCTAGACAAAAACGGTGTATATAGGTATATATCTGTATATAAGACCCTTTCTCTGTATATAGCTGTATATAGCAATACATAGAATAAATGGGCTAGCGAATTCTTCTTATGTATACTTGAATGGTGTGTGTGCTTTGTTTTTGTGCATTTGTGTAATGATTTGAATTTTGATGATGAATGAATCTCTCTTAACTTTTCTGAAGAAAAGAATCAAAAGTAAATAAAAATGTTATCACCTCGTATTGAAGATACTGGCTTCTCCATTCTGGTGTCAGGTGTGCAGTTAAATGCTCTGTGAATTTCATTATCTCTTCTGGGTCTTTACACGATCGAACACGTCGAAGTGGCAGCAAAAACGGCCTAAATTCGAATGTGCATCCCAATTTAATTGATTCCTCCACCCACCCGTCCCACACAACAAAACTAGTAAGTTGCAAACATCAAAATACGTCCATATCATTAATAAAAATATTCTACTGTTATCATCCACAGCTAATATCAAGCTAGACGAGCTCAGTCAGCTCAGTTTTTAAATTTATCTGCTTTCTACCGAGACGCTGTTGTCCTTTTCTGTCCTCCCATCAAAATATTTTTGCTCCTGCGTGGTTGCGTGGTGCTTCTCTTGAAAATTTCCAAATCTCCTCCGTTGCAAATAAATTTAGTGCTTTTGTCGGGCACATCAAAAATTCTGGTTTATGGCCAGAGTTTATGGCTACTGTTTGTTGCCCTTATTCTCGTTCTTAGCTTGCCCTTATTTTGCTTGTCCTTCTTAGTTTGTCCGTGTTTGTGTAGGTATTTTATTTAAGCTTATTTAGTGTCTTTAATAGATTTTCGTCTGACGCAAAAACTTTCAAAACAAAGTCTTAAAGTTTTGGCAACAATTGACCAAATACGTCAATTTAAAAATAGCTTGAGATAAAAGGTAAGCTTAAGTCCTTTTAGAGAAATTAACCGATTTAAAATATTACATTTCGACCTTAAAGTAAAGCCGTAACTTTGCCAGTTTATCCAAAAGTAAGCTGCATCTTTCCAGTTTTTAATCTTTTTTAAGTCTTTCCTGTATCACCAGGTTTTAAAATAGTTTCAATGAATTTTATATATTTGGGCCTAATTTATCAACCTCAGAGCTGAATCGTTTTTGGCCAATACTAAAGTGGAATGATTGCCTCAAATTCTAATGAATATCAAACTTTGCGCTCAGAGTAAAAATTAGGCCAAATCGTCAGAAAAACCAAATCGGCAGAAATTAGAAAAGTATCAATAGAGGCAATTCAAGTTGGGCGATTCTTACCGAGGGGAGAGGGGCTCAAAAAGGACAGGGGGTGCCAATAAAAACTTGTTTTTCAACCCGGATCCAGGTATTTCCAGCCAAAGTTCCACACAGAAAGGGTATTTCTGGAGCATTTTCAATTGGAAAACTCGAAAAAATTTCTCGGTTTTCACCAGTTCAAGAAAAATTGTCCTGTTTCACACCCGGTTCTAGGATTGTGAAAATGATACCAGGAAAAACGGCACGTGCCCGCATGAAAAATATACTAAGTATCCCTGGAAAAACATTCCCAAGGATTCTCCAGAAAACAACTAAACAAAGATATAACCAATAAAGATACAGTATTAACGTACTAATTAAAAGTGATGTAAAATTATAAATAAAATTTCCCATATATACTAACTACTATTAAGTACATCATTTACTGCCATTTGATGCATCATATTGATAGTATCATTCGCCGTGATTCCAGTTACATCAGGGACTATAAGCAACGACAACATAAGAACCTCGCATCCTTTTGTTTTTGATGGTCAATTTCAAAATGATAAGCTGAAAGCGTGCAAACGTAAATCTCCAATGAAATTTTGAAGTTTTCTTCAAACATTTACATCGCCAGAACTGTATGTTTTTAGTTTACAACTCAACGTAATGGCTGTTTCCAATAAAATTGGCATTCTGAAATAGATTAACCTTGTTTACATAGAAAAAGTAAGAAAAATGAGTAACCAAGCAAATGAGGTTCGTTTGGGTTCATTTAAGGTTGAAATGGAGTTTATTTCGGCGATTTAACACGATGTTTCAGCTGATGTTGCCGTCATAACTGCTTAAGCTCCCTATCATCATAGTTGCAACTGATCATGATTTACCTTCGAGTATGATACCGCCAAATCTGACGTGATGGAATAGCAACGGATGAACGAAACAGTCCTTTTTTGAATTTGATGTTAAGGGATGCCAGCCTTTTTGCTGAGATTTTGCTGCTAAAAACACAACGTACCAATGGCTTCCTTTATCACAGAAGAGTATTTTTCAGTAGTCTTGATTGGATGGCTGCAAAAAAATTAAAATCAGCAAAAAATGAGTTATTTTTTTTAACCCAGAGTAAACATATTGTTGTTTACAAACATTGCAATGCAATCTAATGTAGCGTGTAAACAATAACGGAACACATGGCTTTTCTGAAAATTTAATTTTCTTAAATATACCAAGTCAAATGTCGCAGCGATTTCTTTCAGCCCTGGAAGGGCCTTCTGGCCCAGTCTCCTCTGCTCGTTTTTGAGCTCGTTTGTTTGAAGAAGTTAGCCTTTGGGGAAGAGAGTGCATATTGCGGAGGAGAACCATAATATCTATTCTGTATCTTTGTGCATTGTTGCAGAAACCCTGCGGAAGGCAGATTATATATTTCAGATCTATTTATAATCTAATTATCATATTTTTGTCGTTTGGTCCAGTCTTGGAACTAAAATTGCCATGACCCTGGAATATATGTATCCAAGAAAAATCCCATATTTCTTAGTTTATCTGGTTATCTGGTTTCCCTGGAACATCTGTATCCAATAAAGTTTCCACAAACTTCGCGATGAGATCAAAATAATAATGAATTCTTTTATTTTGTTATAAATAAAATGATAATAAATTCTTTAATAGATTAAAAAAACCTAAAAAATAATTCTAGTTATTTTAACAGTATAGCTTAAATCAAAAAAATTAAAAAAATTTAGACACAAATTATTAAATTTAACATACTTGGAGTTCTTCTTTTGTAATCAAGTCAATTATTGCATTCAGCAAATGCCCCTGACGAGTCGTTTCAGAAACTCCAGCAAGTACCTTGAGATTAGGATTTGAGATTTTGTCCTCGAGAAGTTCGTCCAATTTCAATCGTAGCTCCTATATAATCAAGCAAACAAGATTCATGCAACTGTCTCAAAACTGACACAAAGACAAAGACAAGAAATCAATGAGTGTTTTCTCAAACGATAACGAATATCAGAAGCATGATTATTCTGATGCTAAAAAAATTAAAGTTCCAGGCGTCCGAGAGAACTGAACGTTTGCAAAGCTATTGTGAAAGAAGAGTCTATGATTAAATATTTATGTTTCTGATTGAATTCAATAAAAAAGAGTTCAACTTAAATTGATAACTTGATTGCCAAAATTAACTGAATAATCGCTGGACGTTTAAGTTATGCCTGACGATAACACAAATTTAGGGTTTCCTTAAAACAGAAGATAGTCTTTCCAATGAACTTCTGAAAATTTTCTGGTTACGGCAAAGGAGCTCTAAAGTCGTCAATGAATGGCAACACACAATGATACGGTAAGATTTGATTACTGCTTGAAGGCAATGGCACTAAGCTAAGGAAACAGTGGATAAAAGCTTATGTCTGACTTGGTCAAAAAAGTGAGTCAGAAATATCTTATTGGTGAGCCAGAAAAAATGAGGGATGTTTGCTAATCTAAAGATTTGAGCAAATATTCTACAAGATTCCCGTGTAGACCAAAAGTTAACTTATATTTAAATTTTCTTTAGTTTATACCAGTTAATCTTTGTTATGAGCGATTTTCTTCAAAATGCAACAGAAAATTTTTTTTTAAACATTTCTAAACTTTCATTTCTAAGCTTTTGAGAAAAGGTACGTTTTGGGTAATAAACATTCAATAGTACTATTTTTGCATCCCTTGATAATACATGTGTACTTGATATATATACATAACATGTAAAAAAAATTGACCAGCTTTTTAAAAGCTATTTACCCCTTTCAGCAAAATAAGTTATAGCTACAAAATGGCACAACGAATTTTCATACGTCAATTAACCCTTTCACGCCCGAAACTATTTCTGCTAAAGAGGCAAATCCAATACAATATTAATTTTGCAGGGGGTAGCACATGTAAACCAACTTAGTTTACATGATAAACTTATGTTAAAATATCTGAAATTAGCGTACAATTCTACCAACATTTACCCCCTGAAAATATAACGGTTTATGCTGTTTGTTAATGGGTTACATGGTCTCTCCCGGGGTAAAAGAGTTTACTTTGCTATCATCTAAAACACATTAAAAGTTTGCTTTACAAAAATGATTAATAATCAACGGTTACCTTCACTAATTTTGCTATTTTTGATGATGCTTGAAACTTTATCCAATCGTCAATTTTTATAATATTTTGAAAGTCCTCTCGGCCTGTGCTGATTTTTCCTCCAAAGAATAACAACGGAAAAGGAGGTACCATGCTTGTGTCGTATAAAAATATCTACAAGGTAAATATAAATATATGTTTATTGTGGTATTAAATAAAAATGTTTAACACAACATGTTTTTCGTGAAGAACGACTCGATTTTATGTTTAATACAACATGTTTTCATGAAAAACGACTCGATTTTATGTTTAACACAACATGTTTTTCATGAAGAACGACTCGATTTTATGTCGTCTTATTTCACAACTCCATCGTTGTTCAAATTCACTTGCAGAATACCCGATGCACTACAATCCCATTGTTATAATACAACAATTTTCAAACTATACGACCCAACAATTTTCAATTATGAATAACTTTTAGATTACTTTAGAGAGTTTAAGATGAATACAGACAACGAAAACTTCCACTTGAGAAATACAGCATTAGCCTTGAGTTGATCAAGACTAATATTATCTTCTGGGAGAAGTAAAAGTACTCGAATATACATGGTAAAATGTGTAGTTTTGTCGATATTTTTGGCAAGAAAAATCTCTGAAAAGATAATAGGTGGCCTAAAAGATTGTTTCTGCACATCCGTTTGTAAATACGCATTCGTATTGTAAATCCGATGTGGAGGTAGCTTTAGATTTGATAATTCTTTATGATTTTGATATGAGCAGCTTCAATTTATAGTTTGGAAATTTGTTTTCCAAAATCTACCCAATAATCACTAAGTAATATTAAATTGCTGCAATTTGCTGAAAATACTACATTATGGCTTTGAGATAATAATTAACGTTGGAAGAATAAGAACATAACTTATAATTTTCAGCAGATAGCGACATTTTAGCATAACTCGGTGATTATTGGGTAGCTTTTGGTAAACACGGTATCAAACTTCAACTTCAAGCCTCTTCTATGAAAAGCAAGCAAGAAAATAATTATCAAAAATACTAAATTATGGCTTTGAGATAATAATTAACGTTGGAAGAATCAGGCCATAGCTTATAATTTTCAGCAGATAGCGGCAGTTTAGCATAACTCTGATGGTTATTATTGGGTAGATTTTGATAAACAAGGTATCAAACTTCAAGTTGAAGCCTCTTCTATGAAAAGCAAGCAAAAAAAGACTTATCAAAACTAAACCTCCTCCAAAGCAGCTTTGCAAACGTGAAAACATTTTTTGAGATCACCAGGTATAACGTGATGCTTGCAAAACGTGATGCTTACACGGTGTCGCTGCTGTCTAACTTAAACTTCAGCAAGTGCAACAAACCTTCGATGTTTTCATCTTCTCATGGTAAATCAACCATTGACTTTCAAAATATCTAACTTCACTGTTCACTGACTTTGGATGAATTGCGACACTACCGTCTGACTTTGTTTGTAGCTTCAGAGGCCTATGTCTGTCACAAAAAAACAATCCAAATAAGTCAGGTTTGTAAATGAAAAAAATATCTCAAACACAAAAAATATTTCTTTAATAAACGCCTGATATAAAGAAGCCTCTTTCTAATAAACGCCTCCTTCTTTTCAGATTTACTGTCAACTTTCACTTGTCTACAATGGAACTAAAGAAAACATTTAGAAATTCACTTTAAACTTCCTGAATGCAAAACTAGCGGGTGCCTCCAAAAAACCTTACATTGGTTTTATAATTCTATTGCGAATGTGAGGATACGAAACTCATTATGATTACTAGCAATAGATAGTCTAATACCTAACGAACAATTTCAGACATCATTGATCGTAAACGCAAATGTACCATAGGAAATATTGGAATTTTTCCATTTGTTTGAAATGTACAAATTCAAGAATTATCTGTGTTTCGCACAGTTCAAGATTTAAAGGAACTTCATCACTTTCACAGTTTTGATGGGAACAGCTCACAGCCAAAGGCACTTTCAATGATTTTGGAGGAAGCAATAACCAGAAAGACACTGTTAAGGCTTTTGTCCGATTACTCAAGAATTGGAAAAGCGCAGTTCTGAAAGTATGCAAGGCCTAAAACGTTTTAATGACAAACTGGTCTGTTTTTGTTTTTTCAAACTGTCGACTATCGAAAAAATTTCCGCTTATTTTCCCTAAAGGAGATCTTAAAATGTTCGTTGGTTATTAGGTTTTCAACCTTGCTTTTGTAATAAAGTTTCAAAACCAGCGTAAAGTTTTAATAAACTGTTAAAGGCTTTCAATGGGCAATCATTGGAAGATATATGGTAATCTAAAAATTATCAGCATACACAAGAGCGAAACTTTAAAATCGAAATATTACATACATACTTTTTATAATTCTCACGGTGTATAACTTTTGCCACATTAGGGTACAAACCAGCACATATCACTGCTTTTACCAATTTAATGTTATCTGTTAACAAACCAAAAATATAAAACAATCACAAGAAAAAGTGTTGAAAAAAATTGCAGACTTTTTTTTTCACTCCAAGGTAAACATGAATACATTGTAAATTCCCAGAATAAAAGGCACATGAAAAAAACATTAACTCTCATACCCCCCCCCCCCCCCCGGGGGAGGGGCACATTGGCCATAAACAAACGTCCTATTTTTAGGAGGTAAACGCGGGTAGGGCTTCAAATCAATTTAAGATATTTCAACGTGAGTTTATTTTATAAAAAAGTTGGTTTGCATGTGCTACACTCTGTAAATTAAAACTTGCATTCAATTTGCCTGTTTATCAGAAATAAATCCGGGCGTGAAAAAGTTAAGCCCTCAAATACCCCCATTTTATATTGCCCCTGCAGGATTTGAAAAAACAACACACATTTTTAGGGAAGTTGACATGCAATTTAACTCATATAAAAAAAACAGATTCGAGTCTCTATAAGCAATAAATAATTTAAATTCACCGTATTGTGTTCTCTTTCCAAAGAAGCTAGCATTTTTAACCCTTACACCCCGGGAAGACAAAATAAAACAAAGTAAAACGTCATATTTTTAGGAGGTAAATGCAGACAAACTTTATATATATATTTCATTCGATTCAACGTAACTTTATTTTATGGATTAAGTTGGTTTGAATGTGCTACCCCCTGGAAAATAAAAATAAAATGTAATTTGACTGTTAATTGGAAATAAATCCGGGCGTAAAAAAGTTAACAAAACATGTAGTACTTTGCGCGTACCTGAATGAATGTTTGCCTCGTAATCGTCAGAATTTTCAGTGCCCACAAACCCAATCTGATTAAGAAGACGTGAGAATTGACATTTCATATTCTTTATCATCTGCAAAGAAAATAAAGAAGTTCACTTTTGCTTCTATGTATTTGTATTTACACGACCTTGCGGACTCACAAGAATAGCAAGTGTATGTGCCTGAAACTGAAAGGTTTTGTATAACCCGTGTCCCCTGCTGTAAACAAGTCATATCGAGACTTTCGCGGGCTAGGCACGTTAAATACGATAACTCACTCACTCACAACGGTCACTGCCAGTAGAATTATGAGTGGTGTGCAAATTGCTGATTTACAACTTCAAGCTGTTGATTTTGTTTTGTTTCAATAAGAATTGGAAATGCCTTGACAAACTCTGATTTAGGTTATGATTAGCTGATGATTCACCTGATTGAAATTATATTTTATTAAAACTTAGCACAGTAGGCCTCGGTGTGGAAAATAGGCAAGATTGGAGATATAGTCAAATATATAAAAGTCAAGAGAAAAAACAGTATATATTTCAAAATTTCCTTGATATGAGAGAACAAATGTCATTGAAAAGAAAAATAAAAAGAAACAAAACAAAAAAGCTAAGAATATACAAATTTGCCCAAGCACCCCTTTGCTCTTTAGTCAAATGCACATTATAAAAAACATTGAATAAAATAAACAAAACAATTGAAGAAACGCCCATAAAAATAAAAATAATGTAGATCTTTGAAGAAAAAACTTTTCTCATTTAATTCCTCATATATCAAATCTAGTAAAATATCTTTATTTATCATGTTGAAACTGATACAAAAATCTTCAATTTAAATTTCAAAAATATCAACATTATATTCGACAATGAAATGAATGATTAACAAATGGAATGACTTACATTTAAAGTATTTATGGACAGAAATCTTTTCCAACACCAATCTCTTTCGTATGAGGTGCCTCTCACTCCCTCCCATTGCTAAAAATAAAAAAATGTAATATTCAAGCATCTCAAAAACACTCAAGGGCAGGTGATATTCAAATTTCAAGTATAATTTATTAGTCTAAAAGTTCTTTCTTTTGGCGAAGGTTCTGTCTGAAAAAAAAACTATTTAAAAGTGTAAGAGTGTTTAAAACCTCCAATCTGTATTAGTATTGTTGATTTTGAAGTTAATCAAAAATTAAACAGCAATAATTATATATATATAAACTCGTACTTATCAAAATTATAAAAGTTTTCCCTTTTGAAAGTAAACTTAGCTTAGTTCCTTAAACTGTTTTGAAAATAAATTTGCACTAATTGTAGACAATAATTGTTCAGACATCTATCCGTAATTTATATTGCTTGTTTGGTTAGATGTCCGAATATTTTTCCGGATGTCCGGTGCGAGTGTGCCAGCAGCAAATGCCAAACAAGCAATAGAAAGCGTCACTGATGCAGTAAATGCCTTTACTAGAATAAAATCGAGCGTAATCGTGGAGTATATCTTCTTAAATAGTGTTGAGATATGTACTAATGTTTTAGATAATGATCTTTTTCAAGCCTTTATTCGGACATCTATCCAGGCATCCGGACAAATATCCGGACTTGTAACATAAAATGCAAAACAAAGTGTTAGTATACATACAGCAAATGCTTTAACGAGCATAATATGATCACTTTTAGAATCTTCTGCAAACTTTTGCCTCACTTGGTCAGCTTCCTTTTCTTTATTCTGTAAAAAGTTATCAGAAATATGCCATAAAATAAAATTTTGCATGGAATGACAATGCCTCGTGTTCCAAAAAAACATGTTGCAAAAGCATGAACACAATTCAAGCAACAAAACTTTGAAAACTCACCATTGGAATAAAAAACGGATCTTTAAATCCAAGACTTGAAGCGATTGTTAACACAGGGTCAAGGCAAGAAAAGATTGCGCCAAACAGTATCATTTTTCCAACCTTAGGGGTGACTGGCAAATTTGCAAGATGGTATCCAAGAGGCGTAAGGTTTTCATTGGCATCCAACGCATTCTGAAAAATAAATCAAATTCTATAAAGAAATGACTAAACTGCTGTTTTCAACAGCTTGTTGAGGTGTGGATGACCTAGTTGGATAAGGCACCTGATTCAGGATCGTAAGGTCGTGGGTTCGAATCCCGCCAGTGTTATACTTGCTGCGAAAGTGTGAGCAGAGCTGCCAACTCTCTGTGATTTAATGCAAAGGCAAAAGGGATCACGAGGTGTGGTCACATCGAGAGGAAGGACCGGGGTCGTCTTGCTTAGTTTAGCATTGTGCTACTCAGGGGTTCCTCGGGATAGCCCAGCGCAGAAACTCATATCTTGCGAGAATAGCAAGTGTATGTGCCTGAAACTGAAACACATAAAAAATGTATACTGAGTTGGTAAAAACTTTTCTGGCACGCCTGCGTGAAACTTGGTGTCTGCAATTTAAATTTGCGCATACCATTATATTTTGACTCTAGTTGGAACAGCAAGAATTTCATAAACAAAAAGATTCAGGTGTTGC
>JAYJMH010041085.1:0-15091 GCA_036873815.1 Phacellophora camtschatica | reverse complement strand
AATAGAATTCCAACGAATGAACCATAACAAATAAAATAAGATAAGTTTTAAGAATTTTTCGAGCCACTTAGAATTTAGAGAAAGTCAGGCAGTTGCAGCAGCCACCAGCCAAAAAGTTTTAGTCTTGAGCCAAAAGCAAAAAAAAATTCATTGAAATTTTGTAGCCTCGTTTTCGTTTTACATTATTTCACTATGTTGAAAGTGACAAAAAACTATAACTTTATGACGTATATCAGCGTAAACAGTTATACCGTTAAAACATATTAGATTGATGTAGGAAATACGGATGAACGGGGTTTGGGTTTATGTATGGGTTTATAAGTAAATGTGGCAAAACAAATGTGTAAGTCTGAAGTAAGTTGTAGAAAAATAGGTTCACGGAAACAAGAAAGCAGATGAAAATCATGACAAGTAAAGCGTTATCTCTGGGTGAGTACTTCTGTGAGTTGGAAATTCATATTTTGTGCTGGTCAGGGTATTTCCAACAAATAGGCTGTTTTATATTTTGAATGGGTTTATTTTTGGGTTTCCCGTTGGTGATTCTAAACTTTTTTGGCTCATACTGGGAGCCTGTTTACATGGGTGAGATATCCCAGCTAAGTAATATATCTTGGCAAGCAGAGATATCCCATGTGCCTATAGAAATATTATTTTCACCTCGTGTTTATATGAGTTTTATTCCTCACCGGGTTGCCGGGACATTTTTACCTGCCTTCAGCAAGCCGAGATGTCACACTCTGCAGGGATGTAATTTCCCATGTAAGCAGAAACAGCCGAGATACCCCCACCTTGCCGGGATGAAATTGACAGCACTGCGCATGCGGAAAATGTGAAATAAAGAAAGCCAAAAGAAAGCTAAAATTCATCCCAACCCGGGCATGTGTCTCATCTAAACATGGGATAAAAACGCTCACGAAAACATGCCATGAAAAGCTCTTGGCCGATCCCCTCTGTCACTCAAATGAATCCACAGCCTGAGCAACAAAATAAAACCTTGTGGACAGTTGACATGTCTTTAAATTCTTAATAACCAAATTGTACTTTTTCGTTGTACTCTTCTCTGTGTGATTCTTTCCTGTTGTAATCATGATTGCTTGGATTAGGAATTTGTTGTCCCGGTTGAGATCTTGACCTGCTGTAATAATCTGTCAGGTTTGAACCCCTGGTTTCGTTGTGACAACAAAATTGAGCTTTGGTGCTTAATATTTTGTTATTTAATGAATGCACACGGGTGAGAAATATACTCACGTTTAATTAAATTATTCAGGGTTATCTTAAGACAATAAGTATAGTGTTCTTGTTCCTAGATTACTGTGGCAGAGTTAACATACTTCTGTATATGTTTTCAGAACACCCGGTATATATATATGATGAAAAAACGTTCACAAGAGTTTCTATGGGCTCTCTGGTCTTGTAAAAAATTTAAGTTAAAGACTTTCAATTACCTTAAAAATGCAGTAAAATTAAAATCATCATTCGTTCCTACATTTGCAAAAGTATGAACAAAGTCTTGAAAAGTCTGGCGATACCATCTTTCCTCATGCTTTGGTGCTTTCTTCTTATTACATTCAGCAGAAATATTTTCGGGAAAGTAATACTCCAATGTTCGGTTACCATCCTCCTTTGTTTCTTTTCTGCTTATAGAAATATAATAAATGGACTGTAAGGTTTACAAGATTTACAGGTGCGCTACTAAAAATATGGCGAAGTACTATAGAATAATAAAGTATAATTCAGAATGATAACAATATAATGAGGAAAATTCTTTAGTTAATTTATAAAATGATTTCTAACAAAATAGTTTTTTGAAAAAATAACAACAAACAATTTCATAATTTCAGCCATTGTTGTGCTTCAGATCCAAAAACATTTATTCCTCGCAGTATTCAATTATTCCAAAACAAATCTTCCCTTTTCAGTAACGTTGTTATTTTAGCTCTTGCAAAAATAATAATTAATCTGAAACTGGATAAAATATTATTGGACAAAATGAAAACTTTCTTCCTTTCTTCCTTTCAATTTTATTTGGTAACATATACCTGATATCTCTTAAAATCGTAAAACAAAAATGTGCGATTTGTAAAAAGAGTAAATGACAAAAAATTGTAAAATAATTTTACCTGTGAAGGATTTTATTGGACAAAGAATGCTGTCCCTGCGAGGGAGCACCATGAGTAAGATGTTTTGAGTAGTGTCTTGCATCTGATGAGTAATGTTTTCTTAGAAGTGAAAATTCCCACAATGCAGTACTGTCTGCATTACAATGTTCGGGATCGTGCAATTCAGGCTGGAAGACACCACGTCCCATTCTTTCATTATCCAGCAACGCATCGCATTTCTGGTTCATCTACAGAAAGAAAACAACTTACAGAAAGGTTAATGCAACATTGTCTTTGCAAGATAAAATCGTTTCGAAGCAATGCATTTTCCTTTAATAATTAAACCTTTAAATGGTTAGTAAGTTTCCTAATTGCACAAAAAAAAGATTCTTTTTATTGTATTTCAATTAGCATGTTTCCTTCTATTTTTCACAAAAGCAAACCAAAAGCCGCATCTTTAAAAGTTTCACAGGTATATAATGTCATACAGCACATGCTTTCATAAAAGTATTCAGATTTAATAGCTTATTGAGAAGGACAACCAACACTTCTATACTTCAAATTGTCAACACCATCAAACACTTTTGAAGACTTTCGACATTCATGTTAGCTCCCCTTAAAAAAGCATTTCACCAGCTAACAAAATTTATTTCATCGCAAATTGTTATACCTATTCCAAAATGTTTTCGCTGTATTTTTAGAAGGCATTGCTTCAAACTTTCAGTGAATTCTATCATTAGGGTAACCTTTCAATATTAATTTTAATCGAAAGCTAGCGAAATAACGAATATTTTCCCGTCAAGACTGCCACACCTTTCTTGTGCAATTATTTTCTAATCGGCTCCAGGACATTTTTTACCGCCTTTTTGAACAAAATGGTGCTTTTTGAACTTTTGTGAGGGTAGTCTATTTGAAAGAGATTATCGCATGATTAAAACATATGCAGAAATCTGTTAAAAGTTTTGCAGTTGATTTCAAATTTATCGAAATATTTATGACAGTAGTGGTATCAAGCAAAGCGCTCACAACGACAAGACACTAGCTCTTAAAAATTGGAAATAATCATATACTAAAGGTGCACTTTTTTAAAGAAATAACTAAATGTTTGCCTTTTAAAAGAATAACAGAAATGGAAAGATTCTATCTTTTGGTTTTTGAGAATATTAACCTTTAAAAATTGAGAACAGTAAGCGGAAGGTTTGTAGCGGTAATGATGACAAACAACAACGACCATAATGACCACACTACGAGCTTATGCCTCGTTCAGACGTATATTTCAGTATAGCCGTATATTTCATGTGTCGAATACAATAGGTGTTTTATTGGACTCAAATGCAGATTTTAAAACAACAATTCGGTTTTCCAAAATTATTCACCTCTTAAAAACATAGAAACGCTTTAGTGGTAAATTTAAAAAGTAGGAGGAATAAAATCCAAATCTTCCTCTTTTTTATATCACAATCAAAAGCTAAACCTAAGAAAAAAGATATACGTTGTTCTGTACAATTCGTAATGGGAAAAGATGTTTTGGGCTATCTAGTCCCCGTTATGAAAGGCATTTACATATCATCTATTATATGATATTAAAATTAAGAGAAAATGAAAAAGCTAAGAAAATGCCTGGGTTTCTATACGATTATTCTGTTGTTAACTATATTCAACTGAGGATTCCCATATAAAAGTAATCTGCACAAGGCTTTCGAGGTCAGATTTGTTATGTCTAATCCTAGAATTTGAGAGAGCTGACCAATAATATATCTGCGCATCAAGCCAAGTAGGGGGAAGTGCAGGAAAAAATGTTTATTTTCTTCGTTGGCTGTGCCACAGGCGCAGATGGGGGTGAAGGCAATCGAAATTGTGCCGAAACCTGTGTTTATTTAATGTTCATTCTTATGTCTTTGAGAAACAAAAAGATTCGGGCACTAAATATAATAGAAATACTAAAATATTACAGACGATATCAGATTAATCCCATGCTTTATTATATTTTAAACTGGTGTTGCCAGTCTAGATATACACCACTTGACTTTTTGTTGAAATGTATAGTGAAAAATGCAGCGAAAAATTTAGTTGTTTGACCGGGGATTTTAGTTACCAGCCATTTGACCAGACGCATTTTTTTGTAAATTGGGACAGGAATTATTTTCAGTTTTTATTTTTCAAGGACTGTAAGGGCAATAGGCTAACTGTATAAAATATCAATAAATCAAATTTTAAATATGAAAATAACAAAATAAGAAACAGAACAATTAATGTCCTAATTCACACCACTGTCCTAATCAATCCCGTTAAACAGTATTTGATTTGCTGTTGCGGCCTCAAGCACTATATTCCGAGTACTATATTCCGTTGACGCATGCAAAAATCAACGTGGGGCGTCAATTTTTCTTGTCTTCCACTGTTCATCCATATGTTTTCCTCTTTTCGCAATGAAAAAGTGCTTGCACGATGGTTGAACTAAATATACTTGAAAGATATGAACCAAATTTTGAACCCCCGTCCTCTACCTTCAGGGATTTATTCGTGACTGTATTTTGCATGTCCCATAAGGGATGGTCTGCATTTATCGTTTCATTCTGCAACGATTTGCAACGATTGAATTCGTTTCAATAATTATAGCGTAACGATTGAAATCGTTTCATAGCGTTTTGTGGAATGTGTGAGAAAATTTTGCAACGAATCTGCAATGATTTTGCAACGATTTTGTAACAATTTTGCAATGATTCTGCAAATGATTCTGCAACGATTTTGCAAAGATTTTGAAACGATTCTGCAAATGATTCTGCAACGATTTTGCAATGATTCTGCAACCAATCATTTGAACGTTTGTAATGGTGACCAATTTGAAAATAATTACAAAGATTTGGTAACAAATTTGAAACAATTTAAAAAGATTCTTAGATTTTGTTTTGTCACATTTTGGCTTAATTCTTCCATATTTGTTTGTCAAAAACAGGGTTAGTATAATGCTTTTTGTCTAAGACAGATTGTGGCTATTTTGACTTTTTACTTTGTTGGCATTAATTGATTTCGATTTAAAAAAATTTATGGCTTAATTTAGGCTTTCTTCACGAATTTCGAATTTTCATAAACAAGTAAGTAAGTACGTTTTATTTGCTACATAATTAAAAGTTTGCAGTTTAAAATTTAAATAAAAGGATAAAAGTTTACACAATTCGTTAAATAAAAAATGAGTAAGAAATGAATACATAAAAACAAATTTAAAAACACAGACCCCTAAACTAGAGTGGCAGGGATAGCACTGAAAGATCGAAAAGACCTGGATTCCATAATGGTCCCCTTAGAGGTATGTCGTGAACAATAAAATAAAAATAAAATAATAATTCTAAATGATTGTAATGAAATATAGATATATCGTTTGTAATGGATATTAATTGTAGATAGAAAAATCTTGTTTTTTTGGTACGTTTTGCATGAAACTATTTTTGACTTTAAGTTTAAAAGTATTTATATTGTTTGCGGATTTTAGATCCGAGGATAAATGGTTCCACGACTTAGGCAATAAGTAAGATGAACATTTTTGACTTGAGTTAATTTTACGTAAAGGGGAGATTTAACTTTCCTTTGATCTTCGAGAGGCACGGCTCTGATGAGCAGGGTGGAGCATTTTCGAAGAATAGGCGTTCTAATATAGTTGAGGTGAGGCGTTCTTGAAGAATTTAAAAACACTTGTACATATACATTGCTCAAGTTGCTATTCTTTCCACCTTTTTGTGGGAATTGGGCAAAGCATCTGTTACAGAATTTCTTGTGACCACCGGACCAGATGTTGGTTTCTTTAAACAGTTGGAGGGTATGAAAGAGGGCACAGTTTCTAAATTAGGGGTGATGTGATAAATATTCTTAAATCCACGATTGGCTGACGTCGTATAAAACAACGGACATTTCATCGTGTTTTTAATTTTATAAAACAAAGTAGCCACGCTTTAAATGGTAAACGTATTCTTTGAAAATCCCTTGAAAAGTGTCTGGTGTAATGTAAATCACAGCTTCCTTCAAAGAAAAATTCAGACTTTTTCTTTTTATCGCCGCCGTTTGCATTAAAATTAAAAAACAATAACTGCAGAGATACGAACTATTATTTGAAAAATAGTCTGAAATGATTTGCCAACGGTTTTGCAACGAAATTGCAACAAATTTGCACGCTTTGAAACGATTCATAAGAAAGTGTGAAATGATTAAATTGTTGCTGAGCCTCTTTCAAATCGTTTAGTTTGGTTTCTTTGAAATGAGTTTCGAAACGATATGCAACGAATAAATGTGGACCATCCCTAACTTCTTTTTACTTGGTTAGTGTAAAACTAAGATTTTCTTCCTTTCCGAACTTTTCAATTTTCGAACATAAATATTGACAACAGGGGAATAAAATGGAGAGGCTCAAAATGTTCCAGTCCATGGGCTTTCAGTTCATGCAGATTTTGACATCTACCATAAAATATAAGAATAAAATAAAAGTACAGTTCACGACGGCAATGAATAAAACAAAGACTTTGTACATACCTGTAAAACACTTCTCATCAGAGTCATAAAAGACAACAAGTCATCTGGATTCTGGTGCAAAGAAATCGTTGCAATTCTCTTGAAAAAGCCTAAAATTCTTCTCAATGACACCTACAATTGATAAATAAAAACAGTGATAATATTACATTGATCATATTACATTGTTTGGATATATGTTTATCCAAGTAAAACAGAGATAAAGAGTTGAAAAACTTGAGCAAAAATTGATTCATTTCTATTGCAGCTACCAGCAACATAAAGAAAAATATAAATCAAATGACTTTGCTTTTTAGATATACAAATCCACTCCAAGTTCCGACAACATGCCCGACTTTGTGAGATGAAAACAATTTTCAAAATTTCTCCTAAACTAATGGTACTCTTAACTCTTCCTCGCTTTTTCAAATACCGTTATAATTCGATTAAGTCAGCTTTCCTGAGAGTATTATTTAAAAAAAGCATGCGTACTATTATCTAAAAAAGATGCAGAGTATTATCTAAAACAAGTATTATCTGTTTTGATAAAATAGGGGTGATAAAATAGGGGTGATAAAATAGGGCTTATTCGAGAGAGGGCTTATTCGAGAAGAGGGGCTTAATAGAATTATTACGGTAGCTAAACGCAACTTATTGTACGAGTCACTAATTTAAAAAAAAGTGATATCCTAATTTGTGTTTTTGTAAAACTTTCAAACAATACTTTTTTGTAAAGCAAAAGATTCAGCTACAAACATCATCAAAAATGCAATTTGTCACTTTAAATAATAGATTTCAAAGGAACTCACAACAAACAATGAAGTTTAAACTTGCTCTGTCTATTTTAATTGAGTGTGGACACAGAGAGGTGATATATTCTTTCGGATCGCAAATCGTATGGCCAATTCTACGCCTATTTCAACCCGTAAGGATGCAGTAACCCACTAATTATATTTCCTCCAAATTTTCACTAAAAACGTTACAAAAACTCCTTCTGAAAACACAATTTCAAAACATTTCAGTGTGAGGGGTTTATTAACTGCATTCGAGCTGATGATTTAAAAAGAAAATTTTTAAACCTGTCTTCTTCTTTTTACAAGCATCAAGTTTAAACATTCGATGCACAACCCAATATCGTCTGGTTTGCTGTCTGAAAAATATAATTTAAGATAACTTGATATGAAATACAGCCTTTCAAATGTTCTTTATTCGAGTTCACTTAGCTAAAAACAACTGGGCTGTATTGACCATATAGAATTTGACAAACAATGTTTATAAGTCAGCTCATTCATACAATTTATGGATTTGACAGTCTTTTGATATGAATGGAATTTAAACAAGCACAAACCAACAATAAAAAATACCCTTTAGTGATTTTATTTGGTTCTCAGATAAACGAAAGTTAAAATTAAGGTGTTAATTTCAAGAAATTAAATTGTGAAATAGGTTTGATATCATTAATATGTAAATAACAATATCAGGATAGTGACTAAATGGCAACAAAATATATTGGGTTTCCGAAAAGATTTGTTACAACTGGATCAAAAATATTAACAAAAGTGCAAAAGAAAACCACGAAGCCTTATAAATTGAAAGCTGCCTAATATCAACGTTGTTATGCCTATTTACACATAAATCAGCTTGTACATTTAAAATATTACATGTAAAAACTATTAAAATAAAAAAAATAAAACCAGTGCGTTTGTGCAACAAAAATTCTTTGTCCATGAAGAAGAACTAACGGGTTTCAAGTTTAACGGTAAAATTTCAATATTCGTGCAAAGAGTTCATACAGTAAAATATGCTACATATGTTTGGTAAAACTGCCAACTTACCTGCAGCGATATCAACAAGTGAATTGTAAAGATGCAAGTAAAAGTTGTGTGGGTCGATATTCAAAACTTCACCTAAAAATATTTTAGTCAACAAAACCAATTAATGGTTGATTACTTAAAATACGAGAGCATAATATTGTAAAATAAATAAATGTGAACAAAGCGAGCTTAGTGTAAGAAAGAAGCTTAAAGAAACCGAGTGTTTCTTTGAAGTAATCTAATTTAGAATTAGATAGCAAGACAAATGTCAAAATACCCTAAAAGAAACAAAGTTAAAAAAAAGTGTTGTTAAAAAAATAAGACCTTAGCTTCAGAAATATGAATAAAATGTAAATTAGGATAAAGACACAGTAAAACCTTTCAGTGATTCTCATTTAACAACAATTTGGTTTTTATAATAATATAATGTGTTAAGGAATGTTAAAAACCATATAACTGCAAAGCACATAATCCTGAACTTGCGTGCTTGTTTGTTTGATTAAATTAAAATTAGTGTAATGATAGATTTAAAAACTTCAATAAATAGACCAGTTAATGAAAATGGAAGTATACAAAAAACAAACAAGGTATATACAGTGTTTTTCAATTTAGACTGGATTTTTAATTCGGTGAGCAAGCGTTGAACAAGTAGGCCATCCCATTGTCCTATCAAAAGTGCACGAGTCGTCACCTGAACAAATCGCTGAAATTTGGAAAACATAAAGTATTAAATAGCAATTGCAAAAGAAAAAAAACAAAACATTCTAAATGTAAAATGTAAACGTACCTTGGCTTGACAAGATCTTGAAAGCTGTCAGAACGCAGCTCAATGATTCTGTTAATAAAAGTTCCTGAAAAAAACCCATCAGAGTTACCGGGTGTCCCAAAAATATGGTAACAGGTTTGATCAAGGCTAGTGGTGAGAATATGGCTCAAATCCGTCAAAAAATATTTTTTAAGTAATCCTTTATAGTTAACTTGAAATAAATATTTGGTTTGTTGATATTGGTCTTTTCAGAACTCAGATAGTAACATTTTAAGTTCCAATTTTCCTCACACTCATAACCAGAGGTGTCCCAAAAAGGCTACGGATTTGATCGGGTCTTAACGATGAAAATATAACCCAAAACACTACCAAATGTTTTAGCTGCTACTCATTGATAGTGAACTTAATCAAAAATACCTTGTTTGACATTTTTGGTGCCTTTTTACTTGAAATATCAATTTTTGAAGTTGAAACTGTGCGTCACCTGAACACAGTCAAAAATAGCGTGACATAATATTTGGGCCAGTATTTAAAAAGAAATGGGGAAAATATCATAACTTTTTGATGAAACTATTTAGTATTCATATTGTTGAAGATAAACTGTATACCGGGGAACAATTCTTTTTACAGAATGTGGGATTTTTCTAGGTTAATCGGGTAAGATAAAGCCTAAACCTTAAAATAAACCCTATATCCACATAAATGCAATTAATTTATAGTTTTTCTTTTGCAGATAATTCATATATATGTATTCCCAACTTGCCATCATAAAAGGGGACAGATTAAACTGCAATTTAGGTTAAACTGCCTTACAATAACATATCATTTTTTCCCCAAATTTAACCTCGAAAAATTAACTAGGTCAAGATATTAACCTAACACCAATATAATAGACACATAACCAGACATTAATATTTTTTACACTATTCACTGCAGGACTTTGAAAGTCAACTGATATATCTCCTACTTTCATGTAATGTATGACATATTGCTTTTTACTACAATTTAACCTTATAAAATCCCAATTTTTTACATAAATCATGTTTAACTTTTAGTTTCTAATGTATGGAAATGCATAACTGGTACATCTGGAAGGTCATCTATCTCCTTGTCGGACTCATTAAGCACACATTACAGTTTTCCCAAAATTGACCTTGATAACTCATCTACAAATAAATACCAAGATATTGGAAGCTTAAACCTATGCAAAAATCGGCTGAAATAATTTAGACTATTCACTGTATGAATTTCAAACAAAACAGGTATTTTTCTGTTATACAATGGTAAGTATGTTGTATAATGTACATGTAGTTGCTTTCATTTCAAATTCATCTTCAAAAATCCCAAATGTTTACACAAATTTAATTTCTGGTAGTTTCAGATGCCTGATAAACACCAAAATGGAAAATAATAATGCCAGGTTTACATGCATTAGAAACAAAAATGCTTTTTCTCAAATTAACTTTGAAAAATCACCTTAGATATCATATTAACCTTGAAAAATCCCCAGCAAAATATAGATGTTTATTCTAGAAAAAATATTGCAAAAGAAACTACCAAAATATATAAAATATTATGCTCTACACAATATAAAATATTATGCTCTACACAATGCTCGAAGTCTGTTACCGATAAGAAAATTTAACCTTAAAAAATCCCACAAAGGAATGAGTTATAACTTCAAAACCTAAAAGGCTCCCAACGTCGTTCTTTATTCATTAAAATGTTTAACCTTTTCTTGACCTAAATCTAGTTTAACCTTGAAAATTACCTCAAAATGTCACGAAAAGGGCGTAAATTTTTACTACGTTCACCCTCAAAATAGAGCTTTTGCGGAATGGCCTCCGAAAGTCTGTCATTTTTGGGACACCCGGTAGATGCACATTAATTAATAACCTAGAGAGCAATTTTTAAGTTGACTACTAAGAACTATTTTTAAAATTATTTCGAATAAATTTGAGAGAAACTCGCACCGCTAGCCTTAAAAGAATATGTTACATTTTTTTAGGACACCCGGTGCATAATAACAGTTTCATTGCATATAATTCACATGGTTTTCCTTTTCTAAAGAAGATAATCTTTTTGAACATATGAATCTAAATTTAAATGCATTTTTGTTAATGTCTGACAAGGTCATTAAAATAAATTGAAGCACATTTAGTATATATATGCGTCATGTAATATATACATCCATTGGAAATGTAAAGAAGACAAATATTGGCAAAAACATTATCATTTAGACAAATAGAAAAATAAACTACTCAATATTTACCCCTGAATTAATTAGTCTGTTTAGTGCAGCCATCAAATCGTTGAAGAAGTCAATATTGATAAGATATGCGTACTTGGACAAACCCTTTAAGACGGGGGTTAACAATGGCGTCTTATGTTCCTGCTTGAGAACGCGGAAATATATCACAAAGACAAACTTCAGTATTTCCGTTTGCTGCAAAAATAACAATATTTTTTTTAAAATAGACACAGTTAAAATTTCTATATTTAAGTACTTAGTTTGAGAATGTTTGGTGTCTTTGAAAAAAATATTATAATTGAACCCATGTTTATCCTACTTTTTACAAAGATTTGCCAGTTGCTAAACTACCTAACGAAAAATATTAAAAAAAAAATAAACGTGGTGCTTGGGCGTGAAATGTACCGGTAGGAACTGTACCGTTCAACTCTACCTCTGAGAACTGCGTTATAAACGTTGTAATACCCACCGCTCAAATAACTACAATAAACTAATCGAGAAAACATGTATACGACAAAAATAATTTACCTAATTCACCTAAATGTATGAAGAAATGTATGTATGCAAGTGTGGTTCTGTCCATAAATGCATAAAAACTGCGTTCAATGTTTTAGTACAAGCCACATAGAAAATAAAATGTTTAAGATTTAGTTTAGCTTTAAAAGTTTCTATTTTCACAAACGCTAAATTACAGTGTTGCCGGTCCCGCGTCCGAGTGCTAACCAGGATACGTACACTGCACTGATTTCTCCAAGACAGTTACACTGATGTGGACATCTATATATTTAAATATATTCCTTCAGGAAAAAAGAATACTTTCAGATGTTAAATGATAAAAAAATCTCACATAACGTTGGATTTTTTGACGACTTTCAACAGCTTCTGTTTCTTGTAATTCTTTATCTAACTTTGTCTCCAGTCGCTTTCTCTGAAAACACATTGACAAAATTAGTAATCGTGAAATATTTCACAACATCATGAACTAAAAACGTTTGAAGAACAATACCTCAAACTCATCGCTGACTAGCCTTTTCATTGATAGCATTCAGTGTAGATATCTTTGGATAACTAGAAACTCTCCATTGCTCAAACAAGTTTCTTGTCCAAGTAAACGAAGTTTAACCATATAAAAAGATAAATATTTCACAGACATTATTAAAAATTTCCTTGTTGTTCCTTTTTTAATTTATTGGAAAAACAAGTCTACCCATAGTATTTTACGCATGATCGAGTACACTTTGCTAATATCAACTGCAAATGAACTAATATAAAAATAGTCATGAATAAGCAAAACATTTAAAACACAAAAAGCCTCGATTGCCTGCGATATAAAATAGAGGTTCTTTCTTCAGAGTGATTGGCTTTAAGCCATCAATGTTCAATATTATTCGTTTTTCTCTTAAAAGTTTACAAAGTCATCGGTTTTGATACGTTTTCTTTCAGAAAAAAACTGATATATATGAACAAATTTCAGCCGAATAAAAACAAAATATTATAATATATAAAATATTCAGTTGTATTGCTTTCAAATGCTACAGTGTCCCAAAATAGTTTTGTCCCGTTGGTCTGGAATAGCAAATAAGAAATAAATGTATCTATTTTGTGGCTTGTGTATATATACCAGGTGTCCCAAAAAATGGTTACAGCTCTTATCAAGGCTACCGCTGCGAGTGTAATTCAATTTTATTTGAAACAAATTTTAAAATATTTCTCGGTAGTCAACTTAAAAATTGATACCAAATTTGTTATTATTTGTGTCTCGAGAGGTTATGTGCGGAGAAAAGAGGACTGAAACGAGACGTTTAGTTTTTAGCATTTGTGTAGCAAGACAAAAGAGCAGTTGGTTTTAGAGTGTTTGTGAAGAACAACATTAATATGGGAGTGCTTTTATGATATATTTCTCGCGTGTGAATGGCACGAAAATGAGTAATTCAAAGGAACTCTATATACTATAGGGGTCCACATTGTCATATTTTCCATCAAGTCGAGATATTAATTCTGAAAGTTCAAGTATGCCTCCAAACCAAAACCAGAGGTCTACATTTTTGTCTAAACGGATCTCCTAAAACATAACGTTTTACGAAACGAATTAAATGGTGCTTAGAAACACACTCTGAAGGAAACCAGAAAACTGAATATTTAATTACTATTTATGGATGCAGCCACTATGAAGTGTTTTCTCTTTTTTCAGCATCTTTACCAACAATCTACCGAAATGAAACAGCAATTTTAGTTTTAAAAAATTTAGACAGCTGATTTTCACAATTCTTTTTAGGATCATTATTCATAAGCATATTAAAAACATAAGAGTATGTTGTCTGGAACACTGCCATGGCTCAGAAAATCATACAAAAAGACCATTTAAAAGCGTAGGCCAGAATAAAAACCTCTGGTTTTGGGTGGGAGGCAAATTTGAACTTAAAATGTTACTATCTGAATTCTCAAAAGACCAATATCAACAAACCAGATTTCTATTTTCAAGTTTACTATCGAGGATTACTTAAAAAATAATTTTTAACAAATTTGAGCGATACTTTCAGTGCTAGCCTTGATCAAACCTGTTACCATTTTTTTGGGACACCCAATATATATAAAATGCACAGATAATTTTGTCCATGTTTACCCCCTCAGAATATCATGTTCTGTGTTGATTGGGAATGGGCCATAAGACTCATCAAGGGGTGAAAAAGTTAAGCCTTTAAAATAAATAAAAAACGTGACATCAATTCTAAACTTACCATACTCCAAGCTGCCAGTCGCATTGTCTTCTATATCATCAATCCGGTTAGTCACAGAAACAGGAATAGGGCTTGTAAGTGGTTTAAAAGTAGGTATATTCATCGAATGCGTAAGGGTCTGATTGAACGTGTTGGGGTGAGGAAACCTCGCAGCAGATATGTGTCCCGGAAATTTATTCTGTGTCTCGTGGCATAATTGAGGCCCTGAAGGCAAAATAAAACACAACTCAATTCTAACACTATTTCAATATCAGATTTCAATTGGTGAAGACACAGGTAGTGTCATACCACTCCTCAAGCAAAGACAGGAGATGCCATACTCCTCTAGTAGAGACACAAGTAATGTCACAGCCCTTATTAAAAAACCAAACAAACCCCACAGATAAATTTCATACTCTAGCAAAATTAATGCAATACTCCTCGAACATAAACAAAATAAGTTTCATATTTCTCCAGCAAAAATAAAACAAATGTCATGCTTCTCTAGCAAAGACCAATCAAAGGTGCTATTCCTTAAGCAAAACAAATTAAATGTCATAATCCTGAACCAAAGACAAAATAAATGTTACACTTTTCAATCATAAGCAGAATAAATGTCAAATTCCTCAAGCAAAAACAAAATAAATGTCACACTGGCATCTTCGCTGTTATTGAGTCCGAATTTGAATAAATGGTTTTATGACCATAAATTGATAAATATGTTTACTCGAACGGTTTAATATTTGGTTAATCAATAATTTGCTGGTGGTGCTGTTAGTCGCTCTAATAACAAAATAAGTTCAACAAACATCAGTATAAACAATAGAAAGGTTTTTTATCACGTGATGAGAATTTTTGGCGGTTCAGATAATAGGCGCCAAAAAGACTAAGTGAACAATTTGGCGGCGATGGAATCTGACTGCTTGTTCAATTTTGGCTTCAAATCT
>JAYJMH010041074.1:0-15094 GCA_036873815.1 Phacellophora camtschatica | reverse complement strand
ATTTGTGAAACGGTTAGCTAATTATCAGTTAAATTATTGGTCTTTCTACAGTTTTATTCTAGACCACTTGCTAAATAAGGATATATGGAGGTCACGTGATAGAACAATAGACCATAATTATACTATTGTTGTGAAACCAATAAAATTTTAGGAAAAGTTCCAACACCTTACTGCAAGTAGTTTAGATGCTATTTAGGAGTGTTTGGTTAGGGGGGGGGCAAATATGGTTAAACCTGATACCATTGCACCAAACAAAAAACGAAAAAGTAAAACACAACAAAAATACATACTTTGAGAAGGGAAACATTTGCAGCGTCTTTAAAATTCGAATTTGGAAGCAAAAATGTTGCTTTCATACAGTCATGATTGCAGTTTTTGCCATGTGACAATGCTTCATCAATGTTTGAAGTTATCCCCTTACAATAACACGGGACTTGTTAGTAACCTCGCTCCAAGGAACCATCTAAATTTATCGGGCCGTTCCCTTCGTCAGTATTAAAAATGTAGAAAGTAAAGAACGATAAATCGAATGGTAGGATCATGGTAGTTAAAAAGGAATTGAAATAGTAGAAATTATTTAAACTATGGAAATGAAAAATCTTCGTCACGTCAATTCGGAATGAGGATATCTTTTCAAAAATAACTCTTTTCCAAATTTTTTCTTTTCTTTATGTCAACCGGAGCATTAAAAAGTCTAACAATAATCTTATCCATAATAGAATGGCCAAGCGATTTATAATGCTTTGAAACATTGATAGCACTTTGGTCTTTATTTTTAGCATCCTCGTGAACTTTGTGTTGAACTTTCTCTGGTGTTCACTAAATCTTTTGTTCAACTGTTGGCAGTCTCACTAATATATAATATTCGATATTTGCGGCATTTATTGTTCGAGTACTCCTTATTTTAATATGGGAATTAACAAACTTTGTTCCATGTGCAAATGAAGAAACTTTAAAACATTCTTAAATGAACGATTCAAATAAAAATTCCAGATCAAAAAATGAGTAGGATTGATAAAGGCTGTTTGTTTCTGCTTTGCCAGTACGAAACTCGATGATTTAAAATCAAACGCAGACATTTTTTTTACCTATATTCAAGTTCAGAGGCAGTTGAAAAATGTTTGAACGAGCCATTCCCACATGCTGAACTTTCTATTTATATTTGATGTATTCATGAATGTAATCGTTTTCAGCTATTTCCTTGAAAAAGCAAACTAATATCATGAAATTGGAACGCAGCTCTGCTGTGCAATTGCGAACAAAACATTTTCACGGTGCATGCGCAAATAGCAACATGTGGCCTAGAGCGAATGTTACAAATCCTATTCTGATCTTTTGCCATGTGGCAGTAAAGATACATGGCAAAATACAGAGTAGCAGAAAAGCATCGTTGAACTAGATTTCCGGTCCCAATTTAATTTAAGAGTGATAATAGCAAATGCCGCTCAAAAGCGAAAGAGTCCCACCTTTCATCCGTACCTGCTTCATTGACTTCCCATGGCGCGAGGCTAATTTGCATAAAGTCAATAGGTTGGCGTTTCAACCAATCGCAGGATCATTCTGCTCTGTTGCTGATGATATGGATAGCATAAATTTGGAACTTTGTTGGCTTTCATTGCAACCAAAAGTATTTATTTGTTAAATTATTTTTTATTTTATCTGAAAGTCTAGTCCGAAAAACACTCTTTTTTTCATTTTCGTTAACATCTTTTTCTTCTGTTGGAAAGTGGACTTGCAACAAGTCTGGCTGGGTCATACTGAAAGTGAAGAAACGGAAACCGAAAAAATGGGGAAGCGAATCCACTTTTTCTGTTCGGGATTATGAGCGGGATTATCCGGTTAGAAAGGGAGCAGGGGTTTACACCTACATAATGGGTAAGGGAATGTACTACCGATGATGATGGGTTTGGAGGAAGTAAATATCAGGGAAGAAGTACCATCTAACTCAGACAGGGGGCGTGTCTAAAGAAATCTTCAGCTGATCAAAAATGTAATGGAACGAAAATCCAAACCCAAAAATATAACAGTATAATACATGTTATTGTTGGTGTACAAGAACCCCGCCACACTGTTTTATGCCTTACGTCATTATCGAACCATATTGCTGATACCGAAATAACTATTGTCGAGTTATCCTGTTTTCGAACCGAAGTCACGTTTAGGTCTTAAGTCCTTTTTGGCGTTTTTTCGAAAGTTTTACAGAAATTGATTTATGTTCAACTCACGCGTTAAATCTTAATTTTTAGACAATTTAACAATTACTGTTAAATTGTGTGATTTAACATTATGATGTAATTTGGCAGCCTGTAACATCTTTCCTTTCATTTTCATTTATATGCTATGCTATGCCCTTCATTAGTATTTATATGCTATTTGAAATGAAAGCATACAGGCGTTTGTTGGGGATAACGTGGAGAGAACGGAAGACGAAGGTGTATGTGAGAGAAAGAGTAGAAGAGGAGATGGGAGGAGAAGTGGAAGAGATTATGACGATGGTAAGAAGAAGAAAGATGCAGTTCTATGGGAATCAAGCAAGAAGAGGCGATACAGTGACGAATGCGTTGATGGAAGGCAAAGTAGAAGGAAAGAGAGAAAGAGGACGACCAATTAGACAATGGGAAGACGATCTGAAAGATTGGACAGGACAAAAGATGGTTGCAATGAAAAGAACCCTGTTCGTAAACCCAAGGTCCCAGGCTGTCCCAGATAGTTTTCCCTTCGTCGGTGGTCGATGCTAGATCATAGACAAGGAAAACACCATCCCTAGATATATGACATTCGTTCTTAAAATGCAGATCTTCAAAGAAAATTTAAGAACGAAGTATACAAGTGTTATTTGTCATATAACTAGAGATGGTGTCTTCTATGATCTAGTATTTTTGTCACGTGTGATATTACGGACACGCGATATTATGGACACACGTGATGTTGATTTGTAGCTTTATCTAGACAGAGCATCCGCCGGAATTAAATCAGTACAAACAATTGATGACGTGCCAAGTAAAACTAATGACTTCATTTCAGGGGTCACCTCGTCTTCTTTTCGACAATGTGAATCTGTAAAAAAAGAAAAAGCATTTAATTAAATGAAATAAAACGACCGCTAGTGTTACCGATTTAATAAACGTGAGAAAGATCAAGTTAATTCTAGAAGCTGCCCTTATTTTGGTAACTTTGACGAAAAATGGCGTAATTTTGACGTGTAAAACTAAATTTTGAGCTATACACTCAAAACCTTTGTGATTTAAATAAAAAAATACATATATATTTTGAAACGTTCAATGCTGCAAATGATATTTTGGCATCATAATTATAATATCTCTAACAGTATAAAGTGTTGGCAACTTGCAATTACGAGATTAATTGATTTCTCGTATCAATTGATACCATGCATCAAAACCAGGTGGGTTTTAAACCGGTAAAATTACATTGCTTTTAAGGTGCTGGTGAGATATTTGACATTGCTACGATTAAGTTAGTCTTTCTTGTACATGGCAACTATGGCAACGTAAAATTGGGCTTGAAACAAAAACGAATTTTAGTGATTTTTCGAGAATCGGAACTTTTTTCGAACAATATAATGATTTGATAGAAAATGAGGCTCAAGCCAAATGTCCAGTTTCTCAAAAGCATGGATCTACAGTTTCTCAATAGCGTAGATCTACAGTTCTCAATAGCTGAATCCACTGTAATACATGTACTCTTAACGCAGAACTTTTTACAAGCTATGAATAATATGCTAGAGCAGCAAATAATAATATATATATTTTACAAATAATTATTGCAGATAGGGGATTATTAGGGATCATCTTAGCTCACTAACGACCCTATATGTATTTACAGTGCCAGGTATAAAAACATTGATATTTTAAATACAATGTATTTGTCATGGTACCCATAAAATAGTATGTAGTGATTATGTGTTTTAGTTAGCTTTGTGTTGGAAACTAAAATTTTTGAAAATGTTTAATTAACCAAAAACACATAAAATGTTATACTGTATAAAAGGGCTTCAAGGCTCATTGCTTAATATAGTGCTGCCTTTGACGGATCAAAACTTTTCAATTAATCCATACTCTGCCAAACGTGAAGATTCTTCCTGGGTGTTCTAATCACATTTCTGCCCGGACAACAAATTTGTTTTTTCAAGGCTACAAATTCAAATTCCAAGACCACTCTAAAATAATACAGTAAAAAGATAACCCACTCGTAAGAGTCTGCAGGTAACCTAATAACAGGCTTTTAAAAATCAAATTAAACAACAAAATTAAAAAAAATAAACATTTTTTTATTTTCATTTTTTGCGAGCCTGATCTCAGGCTAGTCTATAGGATATGAAAAAATAAACTTTGCTAAAAAAAAAAACAAATAAACAAACACGACATAAAAATAGCGATGACAGCTATATTAATTTTTAAAATGACAAAACATTACCTCACTTATGGCTACCCAATTTTCATTTTTATGTTCAACAACTCGAATTCTTATTTCTGCTAACAGTTCCATATTATCTGGCAATTTGTTAGAAGAAAAACCAGTTGATGTGAATTTTCCAACTTCTATATAGTCTCCTTTCTTATATTCATTCTCAATTTTGTCGTCTGTATTTTTATAACTAATCACGCTAACTTCTGTTGATAAAGAAAAACATTTAAAAATTCAAAATTGGAATAATTTCTTCAATTCGTCTTTTAAAATATGCCCGCAATTTAATGAAACATTCTATCTTGCTGCTTCAAAAATTTGGCGCAAAATGACATCTCAAATGCTTTTTCAAAAAGCAACAAAAACGAATTATTTTTACTCTATCTTCACGATTTTTATCATTTTTTTATCATTTTTTTCGATATTGGCCTGCTAAAATAAAAAACGATCGTGTAAAGGCCGAAATTTAGGCTAAAAGTTTGATCTGATCTCCTGTTTTTAATCCTTTAATTGGGCATCGTTGAAATTTAAAACATCCAAATAGTATCCACATTACCGTTTAGCTTTTCCATGTCGGCTTCTGTTTTTTTTGCTTGTGTTAAAACTTCAACTGTTGCATTCACAAGGATATCCCCAGGATGATCACTCATGCCAGTCCGGAATTTATATCTGTAAAAACAGTATTTGATAAATAAACACACAAATTGTTTAATCATCGTGATTTCTTTTATTAACGTTACGTCCTTTAGTGACTGGCAGTAGTAGTTTCCGTCGGTTTCGGGTAACTTTGAGGTAAAACAACTTTACTATAGAGTGTTCGTATAAGGTTAAATTATAAGAGTAACAAGTCTATTGTATTCATGCGTATTAATGCATACGAGCATACAATTTGTTTCTTTTATCAGGGATGTTTACTTAATATAACATTCTTACTCGTCAAATGGCACAGGGAGAACAGCTAGAAATGATTCACAATGATAAAACCTTTTCTCACAATATGTATTCTATTGTTAATGTCACGTTTTTCGTGATTTATCATACAAAATTTTGTACATTACTTAATTTTTGCTGTATTCACCTTTCTAGGTAGATTGGCTTCTTGAAACAAATTCTCAAGACATTGCCATTGCGTGGTGTAAGCGCCCAGAAAAATGTCCGTCCCAAATAACTAGCTTCAGCAGTAAATTTTTGATATGTTTCAAATGAGGTTTTGATTTCAGCTTTCGGATTGAGATGTGCATGGAACATGGGCTGGTTTTTAAAATCTTTGTCCTGCAATTAAAGAAAAAGTGTGTAAGGTGCATTCATTTAAAATACAGACAAAGCATTAACTATTTAGTCAGAAAGTAAATGAAAAAAGCCTTGGATCCATGAAGCACTGGGCTGCCATAGCAACTTACAAACATAAAACTGGGGGTAAGTTCATGTTTTAATCATAAACAATCCTTTAAGTAAGCAAAAACATAGGAAAAAGTTGTATTTGTACAAGATTTCGAGCAGTTTCCGAACATAAACCATTGCAAATGACAAGCAAATTACAAGAATAGTTTTATTATAGAAATTATAGAAATTATAGAAATTGTAGAATAGAAATTATGAGAAATAATCCAAAAATATGATTTAGAAAGATAATTGTTTCCTCTTAAGTTTTCCATGTGAATTCATTCTTGTGAAGAAGAAAAAACTCATTAAATTTGACCCACGAGAAAAAAAACTTGATGTCTACAACAAACCGTTAATCTAAACATGAAACCATAAATTTTCTTTATTATTGTAAATCTACAAAAATTCTCCAATTGATCAATAATTTATGCCTTTTCGGAATTCTGAATTACATATCTTAATTGCGTTAAAATCTAATCTCGATGTTTTATAAACGTTTGGGAAAGTTGGCATATCTAAAAAAAACAAATGTAAATGATCCTGGTTTCTTTCTCTCAATTAAGCTTTCTCGATTGTGGGAGATTGTGGGATATTTGCTATTCACCACTCCGAACTGTCAATAGAATTCTCACCTAGCGTAGTAACTTTAAATAGGCCGGACAAGCGGACAAAAGGTCGGACAAGCGGACAAAAGGTTGGACAAGCGGGCAAATGGATAAGCGTAAATCAAAATGATTTCACAACTCGAAAAGCCAAATGGTCCCACGTCCAAGTCGTGAACTTTTATGATTTACGTTCCTCTTTTAAAACAAAGTAAAATTTTTTTGATTTTTCTTCCAGAAACATTGCCACTGTAAAATGTTTATAGAAATTATTACATTCTCAGGAGAATGGGCAAGCGATGCACGAGGCCAGCCCCACTTGCCTGAATGCGAGTGGAACAACATTTGTATGGTCGGTATTGGACCGAAATTGCCAAATTTCCGGCCTGTGCACCTGTCAATAGATCTTAGATAATATACTGAGAATTAAATGAAATACCACAGTCAGCATACCAATAGTGAGTGGCAAGTAAAGCATGAGCTTGCATACCATTTAGGCCTATGACATATCTTAGTTCTGCTTGGTGAGCTCTGTCCTCTTCCGAGTCTGGGTGGCAGGTTAAGAAATATGTTATAAATGCGGAATTAACCTTTGACCTTGCCCTGGGGATAAATGCCAGGTCATGAACTCTGGTCGTAGTTTCGTACGATCAGAGAACGGAGTTAGAACTGTATGCGTTAGATCACATGATACTTCTCGGTCTGCGCCAGGCCTTTACAATGACTATATTCAAAGAAACCCTTCGAGTATTAATTCAGATTAAAATTTCATACTTAATCTCTATTTAATCAGTTTGACATTAAATTTCATTTGTATGACTTTTATGTAAAATGTTGAGTTACGGTCATTTCCATCTGTTTAAAATTTATGATCTAAAATGTATGTCTAAAAGTTGTTTTCTTCTAGAAAAGATTCGCCACAATCGAATACAACTTTCATTTTTCAATAGTTATCTCAAAATATCTTGAGATATAACAGCAGCACCTGTTTACAATTTAATGTATAAACTGGACATTGTAAATAATACACACATCTTGCTCAAAAAGCTTTCCACAATCTTATGCTGAAGGATTTCTTAAAATTTATTAGCAAAAGTCTAACCACTTTCGTCTAAATGATAAGAACGTACATTTTTTATCACTTCTAATAATAAATAATGGATACTTATTTTTAAACTTACCACTAATGCCTGTCTTTTTCCCTTTAATGATGAAAGTTTACCAACATGTTGAAATAACGATGGTTTGAATCTAATTTTCAATTTTTTTTTCTGTAAATTGCAGTGTTTATTATCCTTCTCAGGATTACATACTTTCACCGATAATATATGATCTAATAGCCAGTCAACTGGCTTGTCTTTGTAAAACATGAGAAAGAAATCGACCATGCTTGGAAGGTCTGTTGTCTTGAATAATTTACCTAAAAAGAAAACATTTTCCTTACATTTTAAAACGAATTTGATAAAAATTACTGGAAATGTCCAGTCCATCATTTCAATGCTACCGCACGAAGTCGATCAAACAGATGAGAAAACTGTAAATGCATACTAACTCAAAACAACGGCTAAAACGTTTCATTGGCTACCCTACATTTCACATCTGTCTGATCGACTTCACGCAGCAGCATTGACGTCATTGAATAGGCTTTCCAGAAATGTTCTCAGTCGAGTTCGAAATCTAAATAAACACATTATTTCTATTTTCGTTCTTCGAGTTCCTTAGAATTATCCCAGAAGATTGAGTGATATCTCTAAATCTATGTTACTCTTTCTGGGATCTTTCTTGGTTTCGAATTTAGGAATTGAGGCTAGTTAAGCTTTTGCTTTCCCTGGGTCGTAAAGGGTGTTTATTGCATTTTAGTATATCCTAAGAATAAATATTGAATTTAATTGAAAAAAGTTACTTTTATGGCCTTGTAACGAAAAGAGTTTGTAAAATAACCCAATAGCGAAATTTATTTTTGGTCTACTTTATACTTTTTAATGTGCCTTCTCGCATATTATACTGTCTGTTAGGTTACCAAGAATCCACAATCTCATTGAAGAAAATATTACCTTTTTAACATAACCTCACAAAAATAATTATATCTAATTTAAATCCTTATTTAAATATACAATGAAACGAATAAACAGTGACACGAAGCTGGATGTACATTCTTTTATCTGATTTTTTGTTTCCTTCAGTTAGATTTGGTTGAGTCAAACAAAAATTTATGTGCTTACCAATAAATCCTAATGCTGAAAATTCCAGCATAAACCATTCATTGGCCTCTTGTTGTAATGCAAATGTGTGTATGGTGCTTGCATAGGAATTAGTCGCCATAATATCATCTTCAAGTTGGCAATAAAACCGAGCTCGATTCTGAGCATACATCATTAAGTATGAATAATCTAAGTTTTGTTTTGTTCTCCACTTTACTCTTTCTGGTGGGTCGTTAAATGTCAATGGCAGATTTGTCATATCTGGATAATAATTTGAACTAGGAACTATAATTTCAAGCAAACCATCGTTAATTGGATCAGGGAATTCTTCTTTTAATTTATCAACACGTCTTTTGGCAACAGAACGAGATTTCTGTGGTTTAAAAAAATAGCAATCATTAAATAGTATTATCAACAACAACAAACATGTTTATTATATATTAATTAACTGATTTGTTGATTTGAACATGATTGTGTTGTGGTAAAAAATATTAGACACTGTTAGATGCCAAATAAGCGAATGGCATCTTTATAAATGGAAAGGGGAGTTATCTTTTTAAAATTTTATAAATAACAGGGTTGGATTTTTCTTTAGATCACTTAACATAACAGAATTTAAAATTAAAATAATATAATAAAAGCAATTACAGGTTGATTACTGTTCTTTTGTGTTGTGTTCAAACAGAGGAGCAGAAAACATGTTCGAGCTACAATAGGTTTCAGATTATAGAGGTTCAGGTCTCTGCAAAACTATTTAGAACATTCCTGATAAGCTCTGGGGTGTACAGTGATCCAAGCAATGAAATAGCAGTAAAAAAATAAACCCATAGAATCTTCCAGTTTATATTTTATTGTGAAAGAGAATTTATTTGGGTTCCAAAACAAAACATATTTCATTAAAATCGAACATCTTGATGCGGAGTTACGATTTTTTTAAAGTTCAATAAATTGACTAGGTCACAATTCACTGACCTTATTCAGTCAAAGTTCACTTTCTTGGTGAACTTTTTATAAAAATTTGATTTAATTTTATCTGGTGTCATAACTCATTATCTCAATCTACTTGTAAGTAAGTAAGTATAATTTTGCCACTAAATTTACAGGAGTTTAAAAACTACAATATAATATTTGCAATTTAAATCTACAATAAAAATATTTACAAAATCATTAAAATACAGGATCACTTAAAAATATACCCCTAACTAGAGTGGCAGGGATAACATCAGAAAGATCAAGGGATAACATCAAGTGATCTTGATTCCATGATGGTCCCTTAAACACCTGATATTGTTTCATTTATTATTGAAAGACAATTGAAAACTTATATATTAGTGTGCTTGTGAAACATGGACCCTTACAACAGAGCTGCAGGATAGAATACAGGGCATGGAGATGAGACACTAAAGAAGACTCTTGGGTACCACATAAACTTAGCACATCACAAGTCTGGCAGACAATGAGCTAAGCCATCAGACCACATGATGATCTGTTCAATGCTCTTAAGAAGCATAAACTGAGATGATATGTCACATCACCAGATCGCCGGGCCTTGCAAAGACCATCCTGCAAGGAAGTGGTACAAGGAGACAGGAAACAAGAGAGACAAAAGAAGAAATGGGGAGATAACACCCAAGAGTGGACTCACTTAAAACTAGGCAAAACATAGGTTTCAAAATTTGGATTTCCATCCATCCATTTTGTCTCATTTTATAGATTATTACATAAAATTTATGATGATTTTGTTTTTTTTTTCAATTCATTGCTGGAAATTCTCTATATTTTTGTTAATCAAACATTTTTGTCACAAAAATCCATAAGAAAGGAAAGTTTTGAATTTTATAATATTAAAATAAAAGTGTGGAAAGGTGCAGACAAGATAAAACCTAATTATTGTTAAATAACTGCTTCTTGGGGACATTTTTGCAAAAGGTTTCATACAAATTTGTGCAGAAAAAAGTTATGAATTTTGTCTGATTCCTGAAAACAAATAATTGAATTAATCTAAAAAATTGAATCAATTTAAAATTAATTAGATGACAATTGATAGAAAATGATATATACATAGAATTGAAACAAACTGTATTAAAACTAAGGCTTTTCTTAAGACACTTACATCCCCAATAAAAACTATAAGAACAACTTCATTCCTATCTTCATCATTTAAACTTTGCATTAGAGACCGAAGAGTTCCAATTAAATAAGAAGGTCCATCTCTTTTTATACTTGGTATCCCATATGCAACAGTGACTAGAAAAAATATGAACATTTAAAACTTTAACAAACTGAAAATTATCCAATTAAGAAAGTCTCCAAATAATTGACAGTTTTGTGGAAATGAATTTGCACAAAAAATTACTTTTTAAGATTCTGATAGATTTTGCCACTTTTTGCTATTATCAAATTGAGTATATATATATCAAACATGATAAATATTTGCTGATTCATTTGATGGTGACAAACTATCATCTGCCTGCTGATTTCATCAAGATTGTCTAGACCCTATCAATCTATAAAATAAATTATTTTTAAATCAACAAATTTTAGCATGTGTACAGACAGTGAAAAAAAACTCTATAACACTTTCTGTGTGCAAACACAAAAGATTTATCATTATAGCATGTATGCTCAGCAGTGCAATACTGTCTAATGAATCTGATTGGTCAATCCTCCTATTCTAAATTTAATTGGTTGGTTTTCATATTTTTTTGCTGTCTGTATGCAGGGTATAAATTCTCTAATTAAATACCTCTTCTATCAATTTTCGCGCCAACTTGGATTTCAGGCACCAGTCCTTCTGGTTGTGCAACTAAGTGTGGTAGAAAAGCGAATATATTTGGTAAAGCAAGAGGACTTGCTGATTTATTTGTTGGATGACTGTTCTGTACTGATGTTCGTAATGTGACAATTTCTCTTGACAAAGAACTGCTAATATATTCAACATTGCTAAGCTTCCTTTTCAAATCCTCTACTTTTCCTTCCAATAGTGGTTGCAAACTCTCCAATCTTTTTTTTGCGACCAATATTACTGAAAAATAGAAATAAAATGTTAATCGAGCATGCTTAATCGCTAATCCTGTTCATATTTTCTTTGAACTTTTAGTAGGAAAAACAATTATGTTCTATTTCTTTTTTACACACCTTTAAAAGGGACCATCACAGAATTAAGGCTGTTATCCCTGCCACTCTAGTTAGGGGTTTGTGATATTTTAAAAATTGTATTTATTTATCTATTCAATAATGCTTTTGATATTTTTAAACTGCACAAATATTTATTTAGATTTTAACTATTGTAAACTTTTAGTGGCAAAATACCTCTTTTGAAGGAGTGCCCCCAGGTCATACCCCTTTTTATTAGTGAGAGAATGGATTTTTGACTTGGTTCCAAAAACCTTTGTTAATCCTTATCTGTATGTGTGGTCTTTTTAAATGCCTTTTCATTGCTTTTTTCTGAAAGATACACAATAGTCCATTTTTAAATTTAATTTTCTTTAGTTGTATTAATTTCACAGCATCATGACAGTAAATAGATTGTCTTTATTAAATGTTGGGTTAAAGGGGAAATAAAAGGGGCACATTTACTCTTCAAAACTTAGTTTTAAGCGGTGCATGTCATATCTACTGGTTCCTTCAATTTTTTCTATAAGGTTTTATGTACAGATTACGAACATCTAAAAGCCTCGTTTGAAAAAAAATTGTTGTTTGTTTGGTTCAGTTGATTTTAAATTTCGCTTTTAATTCATACAACAAAAAAACTAAAATTAGTGCAATATGAACAATAAGCTAGAAAACTTACAGAACAACAAATTTTAAAAAGACAATAGAATAACAAATAGAAGAATGCTGCTTTTAGCCCCCAGATTCAGTCTGGTGGGTTAGCAGCCAATCTGGAATTTGTTCACGCCATATATTACGCCAGTTTCAATTGTTCTATTGTTCGTATCTACTTTTTAGGCACTTTTCTGTACGCCACAGATCTGTGGCGTGACGTGTAGGGATTCAAGACTGGTGGGTCAGTAGAATACAACAAAGAAAGGGTGTCTTTGTTGTGCTGGTATAAATATTCTTACCTGCCTCCCGTTTCTGAATTCTTCTCAAGATTAAACATCCCGTTAAAAAAAGAAGCATAAAAACACCGACGATAATCCTTCCCTTTCTGAAGTTCATTTCTATTTCCGTATGTTAACACGTTCAAAAATATTGTCTGTTTGTCACTAAGTCCAATGTGACAACATCTCCACGTCCAAACAATAAAAAGCCTGTGGCATGCATGCAAGACGCATGCTTAGGCCGCCTGTCACAAGTTCAATTGTGAAAACTGCTAAGAAATCATATTTTGATAACTACCAAGCAACCGCGAACACGAAATTATGTAAATAAAACAACAAATCCGTCGTGTGTGAATGTTGTTGCTCCAGCTAGCATCCAATTTTAATGTGAACAGGAAATTATTTGCCACGAACAACAAAAGTACGCTGTGGTGTCATGTCTTTCTTCTTTCACAAGAAAAGCATAAGTCACGTGTTTCAATTACCCAATTGACTGACAGCTTACAACAAAATAAATTTCATTGTTCAGTTTCATTATAATAACTTCCTTTCACAATAATAAAATTAAAGGTCATCTATTATCTAATTACCAAAAGAAGTAACAGTTATTGATTGATGTATAGCAACAACAACAAAATGTACGCACTTTTATCAACTTCAATCGACATTTTTTATTGAAAAGATAGCACGTGAACTTCTTAAAAACCAATTTTGTTACAAAACGTTTTCAAAAATCATAAAATATATGTAATATGATTTAATATATGTAATGTAATATCAAAAATCACAAAATATAATAATGAAATAGAGTCTAAAAATCAGTGTTATTAACCAACAAAATCAATTTTTAATTTTTCATCAGTTTTTAAAATCAGTTTTTTATTTTCATGTTCAAACTAAAGCATGTGTAAGGTGTAAGAAAAAGTTTCAAAGCATTAAATTTAATTTTTACTCACCCTGATCGTTATTCCTTTCTTGATCGGTAAATGACATGAGCAAAAACCCAAATATAACAAGAAAAAGAATTACGGCAATTCTTGATTGCCGAAGGTGATATTTCATCTTTTTCATTCATCAATTCTTAAGTTTTCTTTTTGTGATCTTATCGATATTCTAATTTCGTTTATATTCAGTAAAACTACGAAATACAAGCAATTTTCAACAACAATTTCATAGTCCTCCAAGCCATCTCATTTTATTTATGAATACAATTGCTTGTTGTTGCACGTTTCCTATTTCATGATGTGAGAAATTAAAACTGTAAGTTCTGCATCTTTCATAATTTCAACAGCACTCAAACACGAATCAAATTTCCTTATCTTTGCATATTTAATATCCTGTCAGCAATGATTTTCATTTCATAATTCATTAATCTCCTCCCGACATTAAAAACGTTATACCTAGTTCTTGTAGTCTTTAATAAACAGCAAGATTCCTCTAAACTTAAACGTAGACAAGTAGTTTATAAAACAAGATCTCTTATTTATATTTTCTATGCTCCAGACTGTGTTCTGTTCTAAGCTGAACAAATATACTCGGGAAACGTACGCTGTGTCAACAACAACAAACATACGCTGTGTCATGGTGTCATGTCTTTCTTCTTTCAGGGGGGAAGCACAAGTCACGTGTTTCAATTACCCAATTGACTGACAGCTTTCAACAAAACAATTTTCAATGTTCATTTTCATAAATAATTTGTTTGCACTATTATTGAATTAAATATTAAATATAAAAATTAAAGGAATACAAAACATGCTGCCAAGGTAAACAAAACGATTTTTGGCAACAACAAATTTTCAAGCTTCGAAACAACATCCACACCACGAACAATTTTTGGAATGAATAGTACAAGAAATTATAGCTATACAAAATGGTCATACTTAGCAAAATTGCTATCAAACACATTTTTCTGCAGAAAATAATGAAATTAAATCTAGCTCAACACATAATCCTCCCCTTCCCATGCTGATGATACTATTCTTAATAAACTTATTATAATTAGTGAAGTAACAAATGCAATCGCTAAAACGTAAAAAAAAAGCTACTGGTTTCGATGGTATGACAAATGAGATGATCAAAACATCCACACCTGCTCAACGTGAACTGATAACAAACATATTTCTATCTGAAAAGCGTATGCCAAAAGTATGGTGTCTTGGACTAATATTGTCCAATCCACAAAAAGGTAACGAGCTTGACTCAAACAACTACAGAGGTATCTGTGTTTGGAATGCACTCTTAAAAGTATTCTGTATCCTCTTAAATTATCGTCTCAAAAAACCAAATTGGTTTTGAAGAAAAACGAAGAACCTCAGACCATATTATTACTCTCAAAATTTTAAATAGCAAACATTTAAAAAATAAATCTGAGAAGAAAGTACATGCAGCATTTATTGACTTTGCAAATGCCTTCGACTCGGTTTGGCACAGTGGCCTT
>JAYJMH010041063.1:0-15097 GCA_036873815.1 Phacellophora camtschatica | reverse complement strand
GTTAAGCATGTATGAACCGTTTACATGTTATTTAGGCCAATACAGTGAGAATTTAGGTTAAGCATATATGAACCGTTTACAGTTTATTAAGGCCAATACAATGAGCATTTAGGTTAAGCATGTATGAACCGTTTACATGTTATTTAGGCCAATACAGTGAGAATTTAGGTTAAGCATATATGAACCGTTCACATGTTATTGAGGCCAAGCAGTGATCATGATGACTATGTAATCAATCAAAATTTAAGTAAAATTAATCTTGTTTTGCGTTTTGTACGTCGAGTGATGCGTTAAGAATACAAATAAAATAAAATAATCTGTACACAACGTTTTGAACATTACTCGTGCGGGGGAATCATGTATCTTTAATTGTGGAGAATTTCCCCAGACCTGAAAACGAGTAATGTTCGAAACGTTGTGTGTATTTAAATACAAACATTCATAGTACGGATTATTTAATTTATTTTGTATTCTCAACATATCACTCGACGTACAAAACGCAGAACATAGTACAGAGTTTTGACTGGAAGAGAGTTTGGTTGCAATGAATCGCTCTCGCTCGCAGCTTGTGGTTTCACCAGCAAAAAGTCAAGGATTTTAAATTAATTTCATCAAAACAAAAATTGGAAAATCAAACTGAGAAATTGTTGGTGTCCATGATTGTCAAAACACAGTTTTCAGCACAATTATTTATTGACCCAAATTACAAACTTTTTTTCAGATAACAGCTGCAAGCCTTCTTTTCACAACAAATTAATTATTAATATATTCGAAATGATTACGATTTAAAGTATTACCTCAAAAACTCATGTTAATTTTGTGGCTTCTTCTGGTTTATGAAGTTAATAAATAAATAATATATTGAAAAGCGTCCATTCAAAAATCAGTGCGTTGCTTGGTAGCATTGCAGCTTAGAATTTCAGTCTGAACTTATCTTGGGCATAACATTATAACAAATTTTCAAATAATAAATGTTGATTAGATCATTGTGCGATATTTTTGTAAATATATGTTAAATATAGTAAATACGAAAAATTATAATAAATGGGTAGCCCAAATGAATATTCAGGAACTCTACTAGGAAGGATAAGAGGTCAATCCGTAGTTAAGAAACATTTTCAAGCTAACTATGTTGACTATGACGGAACAGATGTCTAGGTTGCCTTAGAAGATATATACGGGGTCGAAATTATGAACGAGAAAAATCATATGAAATTGTTGGGTTAAAATTATATTTCGCAAAATTATTTTTTTCAGTTTAGGCGAATGATATTACTGGAATACTTTTTGTCTATTATTAAGTTATTTTTTGTAATTTTCTGAGCTCAAAAAGCTATATTCAGGAGTTCGCAATGAATTATGGTAAATTATGTAAATTCTATTTTATGGAAAATTAAGAAACTCTGCAAGAAGCTTTTGCCATACAAATTATGCACAAAATTAAGAAACCTTACTACGAAACCCAGATCCAAGTTTCTTTTTAAGAAAATTAGTGCAATACTAGAAGGAAAATATACACTTTGATGCCTTGTTTTTTCAACCCCAAACTCTACCCAATCATTATTACTTCGTTATAGTCAATGAAAACAAAAATAGAGAAATTTTGGCGCTCCAATCTTCTGAAAATACGGCCTTATGGCTTTGAAAAATTCATTGTGATGCTGGATTACCTTAGTATTGTATAGCTCAGTGATTATTTTGGCTGATTTTGGCAAACAATGTATCGAAGAACTATTTTAAGGTCTCCCACATCGACATCAAGCAAAACAAATCCAATAATATCGAATCTAAAGCTCTTCCATTGCAGCTTTGCAAACGTGAGGACATTTCCTTTAGGCCACCCGGTAAGTTAATAGAAGATTTTACTCATGAACATCACAAACGGAAGAGACACGATGAATAAGTTCACAGTATTTGCATTGTATATCTTTGCTCGCATTTTTCGTGATTTTGTTTGAAGAAAGCTAATACGCGATAAAACAAAACAAAAGAGAAAAGTTTCAGGAAGATTATAACTGAGTATTTGGGCTGAATAAAAACTACATTTATTTCCTCTTTGCCCACGGAAACGTGTTTAGCAAATCAAAATTCTTAAACAACATCGTTCTGTAATTGTAAAAGCAGATTAAAACAATTACTGAAGGATCAATGCATTTAAGTTCAGCAAATATTTGGTATTCCTTTTCATTTTCAATAAATTTTTTTATTTACCAGAACGAATAATAACAAAATGGCGTCTGATCCAGTTTTCAAAACAGCCGGAATCAAGCCAGGTCTTCAAATCTGGCGCATCGAGGTAAGAAAGTTGTTGTTATTAAAGGCCTAGAAACACCCAACAATTGAATATGAGATTAGGCCAGTTCAAAATGTTTTGTTTGCTGCGATAGGTGAAAATCTGGGTCGAGTTGCTGTAACATAGATACCGGTACATAAACATCTTTATGTTGGGCTTTCAGAAAGTATTTGACCGGACAGTAGTCAAGGCTGTTTGTTTGGACGAATCGTGCAAAATGTGATATAAGCATTAAACTTGGTAAGGGTGCACAGTTTGACACGCTGAAAAGGATAGGATGCAGCCTCCAACTCAAAAATGCCATCTTGTACTATTTTTAGACAGGGTACTCGGATACAGGCCTCTGTTGGGGGTATATGCACTAACTTAGTTGTAAAAAGGGATATACCCATGGAAATTGGTAGGGGTACACAATTTGCTATGCTGAAAACGATATAGTGCAGACCCCAACCTCAAAACCTTCCATTGGGCTTTTATAGACAGGGTTACTCGGATCTTACTATAATGCAATATTACAATATTGCGTTTTCAAGCACATTGGATTACCCTACCGTATTTTCCAAAAAAGTGAAATAGTTGTTCTAGTCTTTAAATGGTCGTTCGTTGAATTTTCCCAACAGATTCAGAAAAATTCTACATATTTTCATTAATGAGAATCATGAACATTAATGATAGTTGTTTTTGTCCTCCTTAGAACTTTGCTTTGAAAGCATTGCAGGAGAAAGAAATTGGAATCTTTTATGATGGAGATTCGTATGTTGTTTTGAAAGTAAGTGACTTATTTATTTATTTTTATTCGTTTTAAAAACAGTTTTGTTTTTTTGGCTGAAATTTTTGAAGCATAGGATTCTGTTATTCATCGTCTTAACTTCGCTTTTTATCATAACAAGTTTTGTGATCATTTCTTGTTTGCATTTGTTATCTACTATTTACATCATATCTGTTATTTATATGATATCTGCTTTGTAAAATGTTTGAATTAAACGAATATTTTTTGCAGGCGAGTGGCAGACAAACACCGTACAGTTACAATATTCATTTCTGGCTTGGAAAAAACACATCCAAGGTAATACAAAATTGACTTTGTTCGAAAAAGATTTGCTTTGTGCAATTTGTAGCAGCCACACTACATAATTCCCACTTTTTTCTCCTCCCACCTGAACATTGGCCGCTTGTCCCCGTTCATTCAAAATTTAGCTCAGTAAAGAGCCAGAGCACGGCGGGGGGTAACAAGTCTAAATTTGTAGCATAAAGCTTCCTGTTTCCAAAATTCCACACAGGAAATGTTTATTTTAGTTCATTCTTCTGATTTATTTTCATTTCTTTTGATTTATTTGATTTTTTAATTTTGTTGATTTTTTTAAAATTTAGGATGAAGCAGGAACTGCTGCAATGAAATCTGTTGAGTTGGATGATTACCTTGGTGGGTCTCCAGTCCAATATCGTGAGGTAATATATTATCATCATTATTAGTACCGTCGCTCACACCCTTTGCCTCGTTTCGCTCGCTTTCTTTTTATGTGCAGCTAATTCAGAACGAGGTTCAAAATAAATTTATAAATAAATACAAATTTTCAAAAATTTAAAATTTGGTTATCAATGCTGGTTGCCCTATGGCTCGAGATAGTACACGTGATAAGCATGTGTTGAAAAACAGCAGAAGGTTTTAAACGCACTTAATTTAAGCAAAAATGCATTTAATTTAATGTACTTGAGAAATACATTATTTAAACGCTATTGGCTTTACTTTATAACTACATTATATGTGATATGCGAGTAGAATATCACATTACTACTACACATCCACTACTACACTACACTGGAGGAGATACACATCCCACGGTTGGACGGCCTAGATTTTATAAACTCACCCTTCTTTGATGTTCAGATTTTTGTGTATATTCAACATTAATATTGTGTTTAATTCCAAACCCGCCTAATTAAGAACATTTTTGAATATCTAACCCAACATTAAGTAATTTTTGCTAAAAATCATACCCGTTTATATTTATCAGATGTATATTTTGTTAAATTATGTTTTTAAGATTCAACAACACGAAAGCCGAGAATTCATATCATATTTCAAAAAATTAGAGTAAGTATTATATACTTAATATACATTTTTATTTTGCTTTACGAAAATATTTGCCTCGATGTATGGTCTATGTATGGGCTGTCTTTGTATGGGCTGTCTTTGTCCTTGTCTTCTATCAGAGCTATTAATTTTTTTCTGAATTTAAAATAGTCTTCGAATTACTTCGAATCAGCTATTAGTCGTTACTCCTCCACTCCTCCACAGTTGTCTTTGAATTACTTCGAATCAGTTATTAGTTGTTACTCCTCCACTCCTCCACAGTTGTCTTTGAATTACTTCGAATCAGAGTCAGGAAATCTTTACGGCCGCACGTTCACTAACCGGGAGAATGTTGAAGAAAACAAAGGAAAATTATTAGCCACACCCAACCACGCCTATTTTATATTGTTTAACAAGGACTGTTTTTAATGATCAAATTTTATACTAGGAGGATGATTCCTCATATTTTGAATTAGCTTTAAATTACTGTGAAAATGATGAATTTAACGATGTAAAAAACATCTTTCTTATTTTATTTGTAGTTTAATAATGTAGTTTAATAATTTTATTTGTAGTTTTATTTCTTTTGTCGATGTTCCATGTTTTAAATAAAATGTATTCGAATTTTTTCTTCAGATATCGGGAAGGTGGCGTTGCAACTGGATTTAGACATGTTGAAAATCAAATAGAAAAACGTCTTTTGCAAATAAAAGGAAAAAGAAAACCAAGAGTGTTTGAGGTTAATTTTACTGAATAAGCCACCGAGTGGTCAAAAAAAGATCCCCACTTCTATGGAGGAGCTATAGTTTTAATAATTTTGTTTTTGCTAGACGTGAGAGGCTTCAACTTAAATTTTAATGTCTCGTTTGCAGCAATTGACCAAGTAATATCTGAGCAAAACTAAATGAAAGCCAATGTGAATGATTTTCTCAAGCCCATAATGTAATATTCTCAGCAGAATGCAACAACAGAAACCCTCTATTTTTTGTTTTATTTTATGTAATTGTGATTGTTACGTAGATTGTAGCAAACATGATAAAGCTTTCAATTGAAGTATCTTGAAGCAAAGACATAATTGTCAAACTGAAGCTCCTCCACAACAGCTTTGCAAATGCGGGGAAATGTTTTTTGGGCTACTCGATACTTTTATATTTACTCATAAATTATTGATCTTCAAAATGCAGAATTAGATTTTTAACAAATAACATATGTACGTTATGATTTGACATGTTGCAAACTGCATGAATTAAACAAACAAATATTTCTATTATGTTTTAAAAGCTATGAATTATACAAAAGCTTTCATGTTTCACATAAATAACTTTTTTTTAAATAATTCTATTTGTTGTCTAACACAGTTGTTACTCATCCACTCATCATTTGAAGATATTCTTAACTTTAAATACATAGCTTCAAGGGTTAAACATGCATGGCCAGTTCAAATTTTAACCATTTCTTAGGTTTTAAGTTTCATAAGAAACATGAATATTTGTGAGTGAAACCCTTGAGGAAAGTTTGCAGAATTCCGAGCAAAAGGCACAAATACTAACTTTAGATTTTAATTTTTGATCAAGGTTCCAGTTGAATGTGAATCCTTAAACAGAGGAGATGTGTTCATTCTTGACAATGGAAGTAAAATTTGGGTTTGGTGTGGTTATGAAAGCAACAAAATGGAAAGAGTCAGGGTAATATCTCATTTTAAATATTTACTTTTAAGTATGGTAGAAGTGAGCATCATTAGGTAATCTGTTATTTAGGTGAATGTATTGTTTATAGTTACGATATATCATATTGAAAACTATTTTTTATGTCTTTTTATTTTATTCATTTGGATATTTATTTGAATAAATATTTATGTTAATATTAAATAAATATTAAATATTGGCAGAATGCCATTTACAATTATCACTTCTTTAGTCTATAGGCTCGTTTTAGTTGAGGTTTTTGTGCTATTTTACAATTACAATTTTTACACACTTCAATCGTAAAATGGTGTTGTGTGCGGAGAATCTAGATTTGACCATGGGAATTAGGAAACGTGAGTTTTTGTTCTCCAATGTGTCCCTGTACCCGTGAAAGATAGTATTTTCTTCTTTGCATCTCTGTCTCTGTAAACGAGCTTAATGCCCATGCTTTGAGGAATGAAACATTTATCTGTTAAGTTCTTTATTACATTTATTGTAAATTTGATAGTTATTTCAGTTATGTTTTTTTTGCTAGGGGATGGAAATTGCGAAGGAAATACGAGATACTTTAAGAGGCGGAAGAGCGCACGTGTATTTAGTAGGTGCGTTTTTTACAGAGTTTTTCATCAAGATTTTGTTTGCTTTTTCAAGCCTTTAAGAGGCCAATTTGAAAGCTTTGATTTTATAATAATCAAAGTAAGTTATTGTAGATAAAAGTAGCGAACGCCAAAAAAATACTGCATCAGATATTTTAAGTGCATTTTCAAAATTTTTTCAGAGGATGATCCAACAATGAAATACACAAAAGAAGGAAAAGACCATCCAATGAACAAATTTTTTGGCGATCTTGGTTCTGCAGCTGGTGCAATAAAAGCAGCCACAGATGGTGGATCTGACGAAAAGGTGGAGCGAGCAACTCTTGTAAACATTACTCTTTGCAGGTTTGTCGTTTATCTATTATATATTATATTATATTAAATATTAATTCTACATATCTTGTGTATTATATTGTTTATTGTACCCTATGTCATTTATCGTGTACATACGAATATTTATTTCTATATTCATTATTGTAAAGAGAATTTGATTTAAATTAGACTGAAATATTTGTTCTTTATTGTTGCTGATTTGATAATAAAATAGCAGATGATACATTCGAATCCGGTTAAAGTCACACCCCGCTTATAATCATACTCTGGTTATTGCCACACCACCACTGTTTCCCAAATTTACCTCTAGTCAAACAAACCCATATAAATGAACTCCGCTTGAAGTCGCACTCCTCTTATATTCATACATTCCTTGGAAATATTTGGTATGACTATAACGAGACTCGACTGAATTTGTAAAATATAAAATGTGGATTCACATGCGGTTATTAAACGAGTACTGTAAATGCTGGAAAACATTCGGACAGCTGCTTGACATACAGACCGGACACGGTGAGGTCCGTAGAAAAAACTAAAGTCAGAATGTTTTCCAGCTTGAATCGATCAGATTGACCGAGTGTTTTCCAGTATGGAAGGCTTCAGTATATGGCATTCGAAAACCAGATCCACTTTTACGGGCGAGGCCCAAGCAAAAAAGTCCTTCCTTTGTCATTCGTTTCTAAGGCAACGCCGGTCCAATACGACTTCGAAAAATACAGCTTTTATGGACCAATCAAGAAGCAAGAAGTCCGAGGAGCCGTATTTTCGAATGCCACATAATAATGAAAAATATTGAATAATTATAATAATATGTAAAACAATTATCATTAATTTTCTACAGAGTATCAAATGCAAGTGGTCAAATAAAAGTTGATCAAATTGGCTCTGGTGCGCTGAAATATGAAATGCTTGACAGCAACGTAAGTGTCAAAATATTTATTTGCTGGAAAAACTGTTTTTTTTGGGCACTATTATTTTACTTAAGAATTCTTATGACTTAGCTCCAAAATATTATATGAAATATTTTGACAGAGCATTCGAGTATTTATTTTTTAATATTGAAATAAAATACTTAAAATAAAATACAATTCCAGGATGCTTTTATTTTGGATCAAGGAGGAATTCATATTTATGTATGGATTGGACAAAAATCTGATAAAGAGGAGAAACTAAACGCCATGAAAATTGCTGTGGTAAGTTTTTAAAATGTTTATAATTTATAGATTTTAAATATTCTTATGTGATTTCAAATGAACTCAAATGAATATTAGAACTATGAATTAAAATGATCAGCAACAATGTTTAACGGTATGTTTATAAAAATATTAATAATATGATAAATCTACATTGTCTTTAGGTAAAACTATATTCATAAAATAAACCCAAATCTCTAAATTTTTTGAAAATAACTTCGTATCATCGTTTCTTCAGGTTGCTAAAGATTTATTGCACATTTAACTGATACAATAGTTTTGCTTTCTAGAACTTTTTGCGCACAAATGGATATCCAGACTGGACCCCTGTAACAAGGGTGACGGAGAAATCAGAGCCCCCCATTTTCAAAGCACTGTTTACAAACTGGCCTCGAACTGTGATGTCTGGATCGAACAAGACGTTCACAGTCGGACGCGGGATCGCCTCTGTGGAGGAGAGAAAATTTGATGCTGCACAAATGCATATTAAGAAAAAGAAAAACGAAGCAAAACTATTTGATGATGGTTCAGGCAAAACGGATGTTTGGAGAATCGAAAATTTTGAGATGGTACCGCAACCTCCAGAGATGCATGGTATCTTCTTTGGAGGAGACAGTTATGTCATTTTATATACGTACACTAAAGAAAGGAAGGAGCATTATGTCGTGTATTATTGGCTGGTGAGGATTTTGATATATTAAACATGAACTTAAGGAGACGTGTAATCTTAGAATTGTGCGTGGCCTAAAAATATATATAATTTTATTAAACTTACGATTCTCTTTTTTGTTTGTTTGTTTGTTTGTTTGTTGTTTTACGTTTTAACATACAGTTTAACATTATTCGTTCTATTTTCGTTCTGAAATTCTAGCATGAAAAAACAGAGAAAATTCTGAAAATCAAAGAAAATTCTGGCATGAAAAACTACTTTCATTTCAAGATTTGTAAGATATTCTGTTCTGGTATTTTATTTCAAATATACTTTGTTCCTCGTTTTCTTCCATTAGTTATATTTCATTATCGATACAGGGTCAGTCTAGTACACAAGATGAACAGGGTTCTGCTGCTTTGTATGCTGTTAAAGTGGATGATAGTTTGGGAGGAGCTGCCGTTCAGGTTATCGTCGTTATCTTATTTCTGTTATCATTCTTATATCGTTATATTATCGTTACCATCATTATTATTATGATCTCATTATTTATATTATTATTAAGATTTGTCTATGCTCTTTATATCTACCCTTCTGTTTATCCATCCTGTCAAGGATACCCCTTACCCGCACTGCATGAAGATCAATAAATGTTCTTTAATTTTTTTTTTTTATATTTACTCATGTAATAAGGAGTTCATTATCATACATGACGATGATGAGGTTCTCTGTTATAAAGTTAAGTTTAATAATGGCAACAAAAACAAGATTGCAATATTATGAGAAGCTTGGGATCAAGTTAGAATTTTAACAGGTTTTATCAGCAAAAGAAGGTTTTTATATTGTTGTTTTTGAGTTTCTTTTTTATCTTCTTAACCTTTTTTATTCCTAGAGCTTTCCGAAATACCTTTAATTAATACCGGGTGTCCCAAAAAATGGCCACACATTTAACAAAGCTTGATAAAAAGGATGCTGTCTTAATATATTTAATATCACAGAAGTATCAATATTTAATAGTTAACTTACATATTAGTACCTCACTCCTCAAAATGAATGCATTGGTAGGGAGATATTCATCTTCTAACACCACACAAAATCAGAGCTTTTAACTAAATGGTCTAAGCAACACATTAGAAAACATTTGAATTGCTAAAGGAAACACTTTTAGTGAAGCAAATATTGCTAAATTTATTTTAAAAACTAAATTTCTTTTTATTCCAATCTGAAAATAAAGACTAGATCTTCTTATTGATATTTTACTGGGTGTTGCTTAGACCGTTTTTATGGAGTCTCTAGTTTCAAGATGATATCAAATGCAGGATTTCAAGAAGAATATCTCAGCACTCCAGGCTCTGTTTTGCCGAGCAAGGTAGCAAACTGCAAGTTAATTATTATGGATTACTTTCTATGTAAAACTAAATACAATGTTTTTATTAATAAATTTTATCAATTTTACCAGTTATGCTAGTTGTTCGTGGAATTTTTCTTGTTTTCTACCTGTTATTTTTTATAAATAAATATTTTTCAAATAAAATAAGGTGAGAGTCGTTCAAGGAAAAGAAACGGAGCATTTTATGATGATATTCAAAGGAAAAATGGTTATATATCAAGTAAGTAAATAGTTTTTAAGAGATTAAGTCTTATACTGTATACGGTAAATATATATATATATTTATAAAAGAACAAATTTGTAACAACCTCGAGCCCAGGGCTATTTCATACAGTGTTCCTTCTGAATCAAATTAGCTCTGGGAACGAGGTTGCTTTTGTAAGGAACTCGACGATGCGAGGTTGTGTTGGGCAACTGCAACATCGCGTTGTCTTTGTTTAAAGTTTGCCAAATTCATTCAGATTTTTTATTAATAATTCGTATGTATTTATTATTTATTAATTTGTTGTTTTTAAAGGGTGGCAAAGCCAGCGGATTTCGAGGCGCAGCAACAGAAATCGAAAAAAGCCCAAGTGCAAAATTTTTTCAAATAAAGTGCAAAAGTCTCATTAGCAGAAAGGCGATGGAGGTATAAAATGTTAACAATCATCAAACTATTTCCAATTATTTTAAAATGTAACATAGGATTAGGAAAATGTTTTTATCAATGTATTAATCAACCAAAATGTTTTCATATTAGCATACATGCAACGTATGTGAGCGAATGATGAAACTGTGAGCGAATGTTGACCCAAATAAAAAGTTCACAAGGCTCTTATCAAATCAAGCAATATAACAGCAACAAAAATGAGTTTCAATTTTACTTGTAGGTTGATCCTGTAGCAAGTTCATTGAACTCGAACGACGTCTTCGTTCTGTGTACACCACAACAAGCTTTCTTGTGGTATGGCAAAGGCTGCAGTGGAGATGAAAGAGAACTTGCAAAAGAAATTGCTGGGATAGTGGTTCCCCGTTTCAAGGATGATTTCACTATTGCTATGGAAGGAAAAGAACCTGATGATTTTTGGGTAATTTTAGGAGGCAAAACAGAGTATGCAACTGGAGGCAGGTTAATGGTAAAAACTCTATTTTTTCAGTTTTTATACCTCAAAATAGTCTACTTGTGCATTTCTTTTGGGTCACCTGAAAAACATTGCCACGTTTACAAGGCGCTATGGAGGAGCTTTAATTTCGATAATTATGTTTTTGTTTGGCGTTAATGTAAGAGGCTTCAGCTTAAAGTTTGATACCTCGTTTTTTAAAATCTACAGTGTAATTCCTGAGCTATGCTCATGGAAAGCCAACGTTAACCTTTCTGTTAACCTAACCTTTCCTAACCTAACCAACATTAGCCTAACTTTTCTCAGAGCCATAATGTGGTATTTTCAGCAGATTGCAGCAAAAGAAATCTTTCATTGTTGGTGTCATCGGTGGCACTGATCACAACTCTGTGATTATTTGGTAGATGTTGCCAAACAATAGCAAACACTATTTTACTGTCAAACAAACAATATATTAAAACAAACATTATTTTACTGCAGTACGAAGAAAATGATTTTCCTCCGCGACTTTTTCATTGCTCAAACGCAACAGGAAGATTTGAAGTCGAGGAGCTGCACAATTTTACCCAAGATGATCTCGAGGAGGATGACATAATGATTCTTGATTCGTATGATCAGGTTCTTGTTTGGGTCGGAAAGGATTCTAATCAGAAAGAGAAAAGAGATTCTTTTAATTTTGCAAAAGTAAGTGAAGTTTTGACATTATTTAATGATAGCATAAATAAATTATTTTAATTACTAATTAGAATTTTTATAGCAAACAACAATAAAGGCAACGACAGTTGATTAATGTTATTTATTATTTATGGATAATCGATGATTTGCAATAATTTCTTGTTTGAACTTAATTAATATATCACATGCTGAATTTTTGGTAAAAGTGAATAAAGCTTTTTTTTTTAGAATTTAAATTTTAGATTTTAAATTTAAATTCCCAAAATACTAAGGGCAAAGCCAATGGGTGGGCAGGAGGATGACTCCGCCCCAAACTGCATTTTAGTTGGCTTAATTGGCTATTCAGAAAAGAACAACGATTAACATATTGATAACATTTTGCATTCTCTTTTTGTTGTTTAAAGGAATACGTGGAGACAGATCCTAGTGGACGAAAATTAAATGACATAGACATGTTGGTGATAAAACAAGGACATGAACCACTTATGTTCACTGGATATTTTGACTTTTGGGAAGAAGACAAATTTTCAGTAAGTTTGATGTCCGTGCTATAATCATTGTTGTTTTCTAATTCGTGGGGGCTTTTTCCCCACATGTCCTCCGCAGTGGCGAGACTAGGACCTGACTGGTGTAGCCAGGCAACGGTCAGGGTAGCCACTTGCAGGACCGCCGAGAGGGGGGTAGCCAGGGCAGGTGCGGCCCGTCCCCCGATGGGGGCCCGTAGTTAAAATTGTAGGGATTAATTGTTTTATTGAAAATCATGAAAAATATGTACGCTTCATTCTTATAACAATATTCAAACTGGATGAAATTTTCAAAAATGTATCTGTTGCTTTGAGGATCTTCTGCACAGTGCCTGTTACAGTAGCTTTGGCAGAAAGATCTTTCAGCAAGCTAAAATTAATTAAAAGCTTTTTGCGAAGTACCATGGCCCAGGAAAGGCTAAATGATTGGGCCGTGTTGAACATAGAAAGTGACCTTTATTGACGTTATTAAGGCATTTGCACTAAATAGGCCCGCAAAGCTTTATTTTAACATTTATCGAGTTCTTTTTAATGAAGTAGAAATGAAGCTTAACTAAACGATTCAACTAATTATAATGAATGGCAATAAAAAGAGCAATGTTTATTTTATGGTAACTATTTATAATTTAATAGTGGAATATTTGTCCTTCTGTTGAAACTGTTTTCTTGAACAAGGATATTTTCAGAGAACTTGTAGACTAGAATTTCACGATTTCCGCCAATAGGAGAGTTTTTGGGAAGAAAAAAGGGCGTGGTCTTGAAAAAATTTGGGGCTCTGCCCCCGAACCCCCACCTTCTCTCGTTCCGGGGCCCATTTCACGAGCGCTGCCCGAATCAAACCTCTGATTGCTTGGAAGCATTCGAACATTCGAATTGTGACGTAATGCACTACATCATTGATTTTTGTATATGTTTGTGTTATGCAAAATGTAAACAATTTTGTTTTTATTGTTTTTGTTTGCGTGCAGGTAGAGAAGAAAGTTGATTATGACAAATTGAAGGAAAGCATAGACACCAATAACAAAGAAATCTCCCTTGTTGAGGAGGTAGGTTCACAGTTTTTTTTAATTGCCAAAAAGATGCTCTTCAGGAAAGGGAATATAATTTTGTGTCAGAATTAGACGATTTAGATATAGTCCCATTTTCCCCCAAAGATCAGGCCAAAAACGAAACCGTAAACTAAACGTAACACTTCAGCATTTTCATTTTAATTAAAAATTGGCAACGATTTAAAACAGTAATAAAAAAACTCTATATTTATATTATCTGTATTATCTATACTTTCTGAGCGAAGACCAAGTTTTTCAAAAAAGGAAAATTTTGGGGGAAAAGGTAAGGTTATAGCCCTGGTTACTGAGCAAAACAACTCTTTTCGAAATTGGCAAATTTTGGACAAACAGGTAAGGTTATAACTTTAGATTTCAAGCAAAAACCTTTCTTTTCGAAGTTGGCAAATTTTGGGAAAAAGGTAAGGTTATAGCCTTAGTTTCTGAGCAAAACAATACCATTTGAAACTAGCAAATTTTGGGCAAAAAGGTTAGCCTTAGATTTCGAGCAAAAACATTTCTTTTTGAAATTGGAAAGTTTTGGGGGAAAAGGTATTGTTATAGCCATAGCTTCTGAGCAAAAATAAAACTTTTTGAAATTTGCAAATTTTGGGCGAAAATGTAAGGTTATAGCCTTAGATTTTGAGCTAAAACATTTCTAATCGAAATTGGCAAATTTTTGGGGAAAATATAATGTTATAGCCTTAGTTTCTGAGCAAAAGCAATACCTTTCGAAATTGGCTGATTTTGGGCAAAAGAGTAAGGTTATAGCCTTAGTTTCTGAGCAAAAACAATACCTTTCGAAACTGGCAAATTTTTGGAGAAAAATTAAGGTTATAGCCTTAGTTTCTGAGCAAAAGCAATACCTTACGAAACTGGCTGATTTTGGGCAAAAGAGTAAGGTTATAGCCTTAGATTCTGAGCAAAAACAATACCTTTCGAAACTGGCTAATTTAGGCAAAAATGTAAGGTTATAGCCTTAGTTTCTGAGCAAAAACAATATTTTTCGAAACTGGCTAATTTAGGCAAAAATGTAAGGTTATAGCCTTAGTTTCTGGGCAAAAGCAATACCTTTCGAAACTGGCTGATTTTGGGCAAAAGAGTAAGGTTATAGCCTTAGTTTCTGAGCAAAAACAATACCTTTCGAAACTGGCTAATTTAGGCAAAAATGTAAGGTTATAGCCTTAGTTTTTGAGCTAAAACAATACCTTTCTAAACTGGCAAGTTTTAGGAGAAAAATTAAGGTTATAGCCTTAGTTTCTGAGCAAAAGCAATACCTTTCGAAACTGGCTGCTTTTGGGCAAAAGAGTAAGGCTATAGCCTTAATTTCTGAGCAAAAACAATACCTTTAGAAACTGGCTAATTTAGGCAAAAATGTAAGGTTATAGCCTTAGTTTCTGAGCAAAAACAATACCTTTCGAAACTGGCTGATTTTGGGCAAAAGAGTAAGGCTATAGCCTTGGTTTCTGAGCAAAAACAATACCTTTCGAAACTGGCTAATTTAGGCAAAAATGTAAGGTTATAGCCTTAGTTTTTGAG
>JAYJMH010041052.1:0-15098 GCA_036873815.1 Phacellophora camtschatica | reverse complement strand
ATGTATCAATCTGTTTCTGGTTATTATCTTTTGGCGCCTTTTCCTGAAAGATCAGTCTGTAGGTTCTTATTTTTCTAGGCTCTTGTTTGCTGGTTTTACTGTATACCAATCAAATGTAAATATTACAAAAATAAGTTCAGGTTTTGTTTTCGATAATAACGTTTCTAAAACACAGAAAATTACCTGCAGCTTTTCAACATTTGTATTCCTAGTCTCAGTTTGTTTCAAAGCAGTTAAACCTCTTTTCTGTGTGACTGTGTCATCCATTCTGGGTGTTGACGAAGTTGCTTGTAAACTAGGTGGTTTTAAATGAGAAGTAACCACATGTTTTGTTGCAGTAGAAAGATCCCTTTTTGATGTGTATGTTGATGAATGTGGAGATTTTGCATTTGATGGTAGTGATGATGAAAGTAAATTCGATTTGATAGATGATGTTGCATCTCGAGCTGAAGCAACAGTGGAAGGAGAGTCTGATGAAGCTACAGGGTGTGTCCTTTTTGCAAAAAATGAACCAATCGTAATATCATCTTTTTCAGATTCCTCTCGAAGAGCAAATTTGCCAATTTTATTTTTGAACATTGACTAGGAAAATAATTTATTTTGTGTTTCAATGGATGTAACATAAAATTTCATAAAATACCAACAAAGCTACGAAATTTCAAACATTTCAATGTATGGTATGTTTTTTACTTTTGATCAATATAGAACATAGGCATAACATAGATTTGTGCAAAAAATACATAAATCTAGATAAATATAAAGTGTGGAGCATTCTTGCTGATTGAAACAAAAACATAATCAATGTTCACGGAAATGAGAATTTCATGTTTCAGGCTGCGATTAGGCTTACAAAAAATCAAATCTGATCTTAGGCTATGTTCTCTGCATTTTAAAAACAATGGACATCTATATTGTCTGAAACTATAAAGTTAAATACTTGAAGAAACAAAACTTACGGTTTCTGATTGACTTGCGTTTGAAATTGCTTGCTTGTTTTCTTCTGGGGGCGAGTGTAGAGTAATGAAAGCTAACCCATAAGCCTCATCCTAGGCATCAGAAAAACGGGATTGAGATGAATGAATTATTGGAAATTGGATCAAGATTGTCAATTGGAGAAGGTTAATAATAATTGGTGTAAGGTAGTGTTTATTGTTGCTATTTGTGTTATCCTCATAATTTGGATGATATACAGAGAAACCTCTTAGAAAGAAAAAACCTATTTTAAAATCTAAAAAAAAATAAATAAATAGTTGATGGCAGCCTGAAGATGTTTCTTATAAACTGAAGTATTTCAGAAAAATTAGTTGGTCCAAAGTTTCTTTAAAGTAGTTTCTTAGTTGTGGGTCTTACTGTACTGTTTCTATGAAGAGCAAATTATGTGCTGAAATAAACTGTGGGCATTTCAAGTTTTCTTCTGGCTGAAATTGAAAGTTTACATGATTGTAATTCTTTATTACCAGCAACCAAATGGAAACTGATTTTATTTGAACAAATTGTGTCATCTAATTTATATATCCACAACATACATTATGCCTTTTCCTCTTTTTGCTCATCTCAAACATTAAAGTTTTAGTTCACTTTTCCCAGTATTTTCGAACCAGCATTGATAAGACTGTAGGTATTCTTTCAGGTATAAGAAAACATAATATTATTTTACAAACCTTATTATATGGCTGTGTGCATACAACTTTAATACGGTCCCATTTTTCATTTGAAACTGTCTTGTTCAATGTTTCTGGTCCTTTGCAATATAAAACACAAACATTTAGGCAAAATTTAAAAGTTAGAGACCAAGTATTAAAAATAGAAATGCACAAGCTTTCACATTCAATTTTTGCTGGTTGTAATTTTGTTTATTAAAAATTCCTAACGTAATGCCTTTGTATTGTAATTTTGTTGTAATCTAACATAGTGTTAATAGAATGAAGGAAGAAGGAATAAACGAATGAAGGAATGAGTTATACCAAAAATTCGAACCCTTGATGTGTTTGTGCAGCCTTTGCTTTCTGATGGACTCATAAACAATGATGCAACAAGCAGGACCTGTACATAGAAAATAGTTTTTATAATGATAAATTATCAATAAAAATTACTTTTAAATTTATTTGTTAAAATCATGGACAACAGAGCAGGGGAGCAGTGGATGGGCAGTGACCCCTTGCCCCTCTTCAGGAGGGGCAGAGGGGGGGGCAAATGTATCCTTTTAAGCCAAACTGATATATTCTTCTTTTAAGCAAATGAAACTCCCCTTTGAAATCAGTTCACAGTTATCTTAAGCCTGTGTGCAGACTCAAAACTCTCCTCTGTCAAAGCGTAGATTCAATGCATATTATGGAAGAGACTTTTTAGGCTACACATAGGCTATAAGCTGTCCTTTGGTAATATCATTCAAATTGCATTAATTTCTTGTTATTTGTCCTATATAAACTTGTTCTATACAAACCTATATAAACTTTTGTGGACTTCAAGGCATAAATATACAGCAAATTCCAAGAAAATTAAATTTCTTTGACACACCTTATAATCTTGATTTGTATCCCAAGAGGATCTCCCAGCCAAAACCTCAACAAATGCAGATCCACTGTTACCTTTAAAAAAGAAACGTTTCACCAAATTTCAGGGAAGAGTACATTAGCAGCAATTTGCAGTTTCAGTAATAATGATGATGCATGAACTAATTAAATAATATTTGAATATTTTTATGAAACAAAATAACAATTAAAAAGTATAGAAACATACCAATATGAATTGAGTGAATTTTTGTTGCCTTTTCAAGCTGGAAAACAAATGTAAGAATCCTTGTTGAAATTTTGTTAAAACAAATGCCAACCTTACAACACAGAAAATTAAAAATGTACAGATATTTTCAAATGCCAAATATCTTGAATTTTTTCCCCATGTCATTTCTTTCCAAACTGAAAAAAACGTTGATCCCTGATGCTTCCAAATGTCCATCCCCTCCATTTAAGTAAATGATTATCCTGAAAACAGAGCATTTATAATAACAGTTTTTATACTTTCAAGTTGTCCTCAAAAGACTTTCTATTAATCAGCAATTATATTTGTATGTGTAATTGAGCTACGTGTTTTATATTCAATATCAAAGAAAAAACAACTGCTGCTTATATATCTTTATTTAAATTTAACAGATAAAACTTAAAGCACATAGTTCAACAGATTAACAACTCACTTGAAAAACAACCCCTGCTTTGCTATCATTTGCATCAGCACACTTCCATTTGTAATAATTCTCAGGTTTCAAAAGATTTTCTGCAGGATTTTTCTGAAATTATTACAAATTAAAAAAAAAATCATCAATATATTCAATATGAATCTATAAAGTTGTATGCCCCAAATTATATGTTGACACATGTCAGTATATCTACAAAGTATAAGTGGTTTTTATAATTTTGAATTTTTAGACCCGAGAAATTGATTGAAAAAGGTCATGCTCTTATAATTAGTTTTTAGAGATTTGATTAGTTATATCCTGGAGAGAGCTTTCTCATTATATATGAGGTGCACTCATGTGCAGAGGGGGTGAGGGTATATTGATATAATATTTTGATTATAAAGTGCATTCAAAGAAATCAAGATCTTGGCCATCGTTTTCTTGGTCAATCTTTTCAGTCTGGTCTCTGGGCCTGTATTCACACAGGGAGCCCACTTCAAACACATTTTTTTAAGTGAAGCTAAAGTGAAGTAATAAAGTGAAGTAGTATTGACTTTAACTTAATTGGTTTAAAAAGGTTTTCTTCCCAAGCAAAGAATCTTGTTTTTCTTTCGGGGTTCGCAGAAACCCTTTTTAGTTTAAAACCTTCAATGGGCAAAAATCCCAAATAATCCTTGTTGCTGCATTATTTCCATACTAAATTTTCTTAGACAATGGTGACCCCCTGGAAATTGACACTGAATCAATATCTGCACTCAGTTTTTTCAAAAAGACGGGGTCTTTTACGAAATCACGTTTTCTTGAGTTTCGTTCCTTCGATCTATCTAAGGTTTTTCCTCCAGTGTCTGTATATACTGTATATACATGGAAGGATTGGTTTTGTTTTTCTTTTGCTTTACGGAAAAACATTCGATGGCGGAAAATCCTCATATCAAAGAAAGGGTGTGGCTATGTTATGTTTGATTTTCATTTGTTCAGGCACAGAGGTAGTAGGTGTGTCTCTGTCGTCGTCGTCAGTGTTATAAATAATAATTACATTAGGCCATGTCTTCATTCAGCTCACTTTATTTTAAGGATTAAAATATTAAGACTATCATGCTCACCGGGTCTTCACTCGTATACGAAACAACATGCTTTAGTTCCACCTGTGGCATTTTCTTAAATTTATATTGCGATTATTCTTTTTTTGTTTGATCAACACAAAAACCTTGCATCTTGAGACCATAAACCGTCTTCGAATTTGGCGGGAGGCTGAATGTGAAAAAGTTACATATTCTGGGAATTCCATTGAATTGAATTAAACGTCATTCTCGAGAAACATTAGCAAGACAGGAGAGTAAACATTCGTCCCCGCTTTCCACTTTCCCATTCCAATTTCCACCCTTGTTTAAGGGCCTTTAAGTAACCATATCAACTGTGGTTTAAATTCTATTTAAAAAAGGACCTCTGTGATAGAGGTAATTTTCTATAAGCACAAGAAAAACGATCTAACTTCCCAAAACATTAACTATGTTGGGTCGAGAAAAATAAATAAAAAATTACGTTGTTTTTTGTTTCACGGATGACTGACTGATTGCACATAAAGTGATTGTCAAAAGTACAATCAGCATTCGAATTTACTTTATGGGTCATTTATGAGAGCACAATAGAAGAATTTTACAGGAAGATTTTCACACAAGAATAGATCGCAAAAAGCACTGACAATTGATCAGTGATCATTCTCATTGCAAGATTCTGAAAAAAAAATCGCTGAATCAAGAATTCAAATGACGGTACGTCAAATACTTCATCATAGTTTTTACAATATCAATTTTATATGTATTAATATGATTCATTGTTTTATTATCTAAAAATTATGATATATTATTTATCTGGCAACCAACTGCAACCAAACACAACAAGCGAGCAGAAATACAGAAGTCTTAGTCACTTTATCGACAAATCAAACTAGATTATGCTTGGAGCAATGTATTTACGTCTGAGGCTGTTTTTTATAACAATACTTTATAAGAACATCGAGACTCGAATTCAAGAAAATAAGAACAAATTATGATCATGCTTAGCCTTAGATCTAACATTTACAAAAAATTCAACACCGCATTTAGTATTAGGAAATTATTTTCGGTGATTGTTACTTATTAAACACGAATGGTACTAAACATGAATGTGTTGTTGAAGTAAAGTAGGAAAAACTGGTCTCGTTGTCTATTGGGATAAAATTACAGATGTCAAAGTCTGGACTTCGAGCGAGGCTACTACACCTCCGAAACTTAAGTATTTTCGAGAAATGCCTGAAGACTTGAAAATCTACTCTCTACACCTACTGACTGTACTGATATTTACTGACTTCTCTTTTTCCATTCATTTATTTAATGCTAATCAACATAGCTTTAACTAGCTAATTAACACTAACGTCTAATACAATCATATGATTTTTACAATACAATAAGTTTTACAATATAAAAAATATATACAAAAATAATTAGAGCTGTCCAATTATTGGGATATATGGTATCAAGATATGAAGAGTGGAATAATTAATATAATATGATTTTTCAGAATATGAAAGATTATACGCTAAAAAAGTGATAAAAAATATTTCATAAAATTTCGAAAAATTTTTTAAGCAATGTAGCCAATATTATGAACTTTATTTTACGGTTGAAAAAATTAATGAAAATATAACCTATAAAGGAATATTAATTTTTTAGCAATATGAGCTATCGTTGGCTAAATCTTCTCATTTTGGTACAAATCTTAGGAATATGCGCCACTTGGGAAACAGGTAAGGCTGCTTTTGTACACAAAACTATTCTTGAAAATCCAGCAAACTATGCACGTTTTTATTTGATAAGAAATCACTTTATAAGAAACTCACCAGTAAAACCCACAAAATGTTTAGTAGTAATTGAAAATTTTGGATTTTTTATTAAAGGTTATTTTATACTTAATCATATTAATGGAATGGACAAGATGTAAGACGATTAATTCAATGAAGATTGTGTGTATAACCATTTTTCCTGTTCAATATATACTAAGTTTTTGTTAATTTTCTTTTTGAAAAAGAGAATTTATGGTAAGAAACGGTAAACTTTGGTGAAAATGGTCCAAAATTTAAAAACTTTCATCAGTCAGTCATCTTAGCCAGGTTTCTTATAAAAAAGGTGTATATTTATCTTTGATTTGGATTTCCAAAATCCGTAAATTAGCAACAACAAAAAATTTAAATTGCGTCTGTTTTCAGGCTAAATTAAAAGTACTAAAATATACAAAGAACTAGCAATTTCGTGACGTGATTCGCCATTTATTTTGCTGGCAAAGCGATGATATAATAGACAGAGTGGCTGGACCAGGAAACTACAGACCAGGAACACGGAAAGGAAACAGGGACCAACAAAAGAATCTTGCATTAGAGAGTACAGAATGGTTGTAAAAAAGCAAACGCATTTATGTACACAGTAGATTTTTGTCTTTCAAATATGTTCATTTTTTTCTGTCTTCGCAAAATCTTTGACATCCGCACACAGCAGATTTTTGTCTTTTAAGTAGGAAGTGAGTACTGTCACTTGGTATCACAGTTTCAGTTTATTGCTTGATCTGCATGCGATGCACAGTCTTTGATTGATTTTTGTTTTTTTAATATAAAATATCCAAATATGGTAGCCGCACAGCAGATTTTTGGCTTTCAATATATAAACATGTTTGATTTCGAGGACGGTCTTTGAAAGACGCAAATTTTCGTCTTTTGTCACCGCAGACTTACATTTTGTTTATGGGGTGGCTGAAGAGGGAGGGAGTTATCAGTTCAGCTACCAAAGTTGTGGGGGGTGGACACTGTAAGTCCACCAACGGCTTCAGGGCCAAGCTCTGATGGCGGTCTAAGGAGCGGGGCCTCCAGGAAAATTTCGTTCTGGACGATTCTATTACTTGATTGGCTTAAAATACAATATTGATAACTATCGAACCCCCCCCCCCAAAAAAAAAAAATCTAAACGTATGTCGTCTTTGAAAGATAGAGACGTAACATGTTGATCTTTTTCAGGTGACCTGCCAACCAACGAATACATCTCTTATCTCGAATATCCTCACGTCAATTTTCGGGGAAAGTTTAAAGCAAATGTCGCAACTGGAAACAATGTCGCTTCTAATTTTGACAACAACAATTTTTATCATAATGACATGTATGACAACAGGTTGGGAGGAAAAAATCAATGGAATCCCGATGGAACTAACGATTTTTCATTGGTCAGATGTCGCGTAACCAGTGCGTGTCATGTAGATGGAAATTGTGTGGATTCAGCAGAAAAAGACAATGTTTGTGGAGCTGGTGTCATGGGTAAGAATTAAATATAAAATTGCATATAATTGCTCAGCTCAGTCAAATTTAATAAACGGGTTGAGTTCCTTAAAAATTTAAAATTGTTGGCATTCAGCCATTTTTTAACCAGTAGAAAGATTTTTTAAAAAATGGAGTATCTCTGCTTTTGGATTTTAGAAAAATGGTTTGTGTCTTTAATCATAAGACTAGACTCACCCTTGCTACTTAACCAAAGCAATCTTCCGACGGGGGTTGTGCCAAACAAATCACAAGGGGCTATAGCCTCTCTCTCGGAGAAGCTATCCCACATTTTTTTTTGCAACTCTTGGTAGCACTACTATTGCCTTTTAGTACTGAAATGACTCTTTTTCTCTAGAATTTTATTTAATTTGGTTTATAATTTAAAATGTTTTTGCAGATGCTGGGTTCGGCTCGTTTGCAAAGATTGTAGACATTGATACTACTTATCAAGTGGTTCCCGAGGTATGGGCTATGAAGGTAAGAGTGCAAGGCTTCTTCGAAGGAGACATGGAGCCAACTCCTCTGGGAGAATACTGGTCACGGGTGCCAGGTAAAGCTGGAGACAGTGAAAAAGGAGGAAATTACCAATCGGTTTTAAAGAATATAAAATGGTACGATGACGTAAACAGCTCTGACGCTGTGAAACAGATGAAGAAGACTATGGAAAAGATCAGTAGCAGAGAATTGTCCATTATATTTTATCTTGATAAATTTTCACTAATTCAGCGAACAGGACGTATCATTGGGACAATCGGAGTTTCTGGACCACTGTCACCTAAAGTTAATGTTTGGGCAAGAAATCTTTCACCAAAGACAAGAGCATCGATCGATAAAGAAGTTGATTTCAAGAAAAACTATTTCTCAAACGATGCCCCTTTCGTGATAGATAACACAGCTAAGCGGTTGTACATAAACTTGGAAAATAGCCTTTCGCTATTTAAAAATGGAAACCCAAGGCCGTTACTACCAAAAACAGTAGTTGGATATTTGCGACCTTGCTCGGTATATTGTCAAAGAAGACAAAGAAATAACTGTATAGAAAATGTAATCATTGTCGACAGCCTATCAAACAAGAATATAAGTGATGTATTTTCTAATTTTGGTGGCATTATAAGCATAAATCTTGATGAAAAACAAATTGCAGATTTGGAATATACAAGTTTGTCTATATTTCAGGTAAGAATTATGTAATAATTTTTTGCAAAAATTGTGCTTTCACCTGAGCATTTGTGGAAAAGTGCACTTTCACGTGATAGCTAAACTCTATTTTGCGTGATGGGGCTTTTGAAATGCACCCGGGAAAGGTCGTATAGCTCATTTAAACAATCATAAACCGTCATATTTTCAGGAGGTAAATGCGGACAGAAAGCTATTCAGCGCAATAGTATCTGTTGAACTAAATTGGCGTAAGTGTTAGCCTGTAGTGCGAAGATATAGGATTTTAATAAATGTAAGGAAGTAATTGAAATAAATTGTAAGTGTCATGTGGCAATAGCATAAGCATAATAATTAAATAAAGTTTTATTAAAACCGTAATAACTATATTAGCCGAATAGCAATTTATACGAATAGCAATTTACTAAACGTATCCGGCCTGGCCATCAGTAGCCTAGGATTTTTGTGTTGATTGCAAATTAATCCGGCTGCGAAGAGGTGTATTTAAATGTATTTAAAAATATGCCTCTGAAATTTCTGTATACATTATACTCCCGATAAAGGAAAATAAGGGACAATGGACATTAGTTCAACTTAACAAAAGTTCAAATTGGCAAATGTACGACTTAAATCTAAGGGGAATAATAAAAATGTTTGAGGTAGTAAATAAAATTGGCTCTTCTATCGTTTTAAGGGTAAAATTTGCCTGTGAACTTATGCCGAAGGTATATACGTAGAGGTTTACGGTAGGATTGAAAATACTAGCTTTATTGCAGGCAAAAAGACCAAAGTGCAAGCTACTTTTGACTGAATACAAAGATGGGATTGTTCTAAAGGCATTCCATAATTGGGTATTTCGTTTGCAATATGGTGAATCTATTGTCATGAAATTGTTTGCTACAAAATTCGGTCGACCATATCCATATGTTAATGCAACCGTAGAGCCGTACGATAAACCATTTGAAACCGCCAAAGGGCTTGGAATCAAGGAAAAACCGAATTTTGAACAAAAACATTTTATTGGAGACCAAAATGGATTGGTAACAGTAAATTTACCCACTGTCAGCTCAAAATACCAAAGATTGGGTATTGATGGGAACCTGGAAGGGTATATGTATCACGTGGTTGGAAGTGTTATGTCCTCACAGATGAAGCCAAAAGATAATATTATGATTGTAGCACATGTATATCACAACCAAACATTTAAACTACCAATATCTTGGGTTGACCATGTTGAACCAATTTTCAAACAATATGCTAACTTATTCCCCGTCATGCGCAGTCGCTCATTTGCAATGGACAATTTCTTTGATGTGGTTGCTCATAAGGATATCATAAAACAAGCTCTTTTACTCCCAATGTCTCATCCAAGTTTCATGCCATCAACACGTGACCTTTCTGAAGTGCGTAAGAATATGATAGTTGGTTGGTTAAGTCAGAAAAGCCCCTTATTTGGAGATCCAACAAAATTATTTACAAAGCATTACTTATTGGAGTTGCTACAAACTGCCTTAGAAGTCACACATGCTAGCTTTCCATCATTTTTGACGGCTTTATTTTCAGTTAAGCAAGGACAGAACAAAAATATTCGATTGCTTTTCAGCAACATTATAAACAAAGAGGTACAAAAGTTTGGCATTATAGCATCGATAATGAGTTCATTAGGAGGTCGTCCGAAATTTGTACACAAAGATTTCGTGCCAAAATATCCAAGCTATTTGCATGGTAAACTTCGAAGAGATTTGCTTGTTCCTTTGGAAAAAATGTCGGTTGATTTGCTTGTTGAAAAATTTATGAGCTTGAAGCGTCCCGATATCGATACAATGGGAATCTGGTTTCGAAATGTTATATTTAAACACAGAGATATGAATGCCCAGATTTTTAAATGCACTGAAGGTGAAGAAAGAAACAATCCGAGTTGTCTCAGAATTTCCACCAAATGGGATGGAAACCTCACCCATCTTCGATTGCATATTCAAAACAAGTGCAAAGCTGCAGTACCCATTTTTCTGAATCAATCATTTAGTGAAAACTACCCAAATGTAGAAGAAAATACGTACATTGACCCTCAAGATAACACGTTATTTGACTATCACACATCCGTGAACAAATTCTTTCATCATATCTTGCTTGTTTTATCGCATATTACAAAATGCGGATCAGATAATTCATTATTTAATATTTCGCGAACAAACTCGTTCTTTCCCAGGGGAACAATTTTCGGGAAATTGCCAGAAGTAGTCGATTATTTTTCGGCCATTGATTCGATTCGAAAATTGATGGTAATGACAAATGATATTGGGGAAGGAGCTGATTCGCAATATTTGACATTGCTAAAAATAGCTGATGAAGCAACCTCGTTACCGGTAGTCAAACCAAGGAAGGGATTACCGAAAGAGATCAAAGAAGAGGCGGATATTCTAGTAAAGGTAGGGTCAGTGTAGCATGCGTCATAGACAATAGCGGAGGAGAAGTCATAATTGATAGATCACAATTTCCTCCGCCGTTATAATTTACGGACCGTAAGTCTTCCTCCGACATGGTCTGTGACGGAGGGTTAGCTGTGCGTTCTTTCAACGTCATTTGCACTTCTACTTTTGTAATTAAAAACTTAAACTTTTATCTTTTTTTTACAGTTTAACTTTCCTATTGCTTACTTTCTTCATATCCCATAAGATTAAAATCTTAATGCTTAAGATAAAGTAGGTATTGATCTGCCCTTTAAAAGCTTCAAATTCAAGGTACCTTTTAAGTATCTATTTATGCATTTCTTCTCCTTTAGATTTCTTCTACTTGAAATTAATAAACAAAAAAGTAAAAAGGATTTTTTTGTTTTTAGGAATTTATTGCAGACAGTCAAAGATCGATTCCCATGCCAAAACTGAAGTTGTTCAGACATGGAGTATGGCCTATTTTTTCAAATGCAAAGATGGGAGTATTCCCAAATGGCGTAGCCAGAAATACAGCAACGGTATTTAATGACGTATATACATTTTTTCTCAAGTTGAGTGAAATTATCTTCAAAAGTGACACAGAAGACACTGAGCGACGCCATTGCCTTGAATTATTGCACGAGCTTGTATCAGTCATGACAGATTTGGGTCAAAAACTTGTACAAATGCCTCTGCACAAACGCAGCAGCAAACATGTCGGGCCTAACGCCACGCCAACATTTCAAATTGATTACGCCATTGCCAGAACTAAATTTTTCTTGGACAAAAGCATAATGTCAGGGATAAAAGATGTGGAATGGGACATTGAGGCATACATGGAATTAAGAAGAAATTATTTGAAAAAAAGAAAAAAAGAAGAAAAAAGTATCGGCACGTTTTATGCATATAATTACGCTAATGATGAAGAAACTTATGAAATTGACAGTGGTGTGATGAGGCCATTTGTATTGAATCCACTGTTTGACGTGAGGGCTGCTTATGACGATTTGTAACAATTTATATAAACAGATTCGGTTCACATTAACATTTTATTTCAAAATAAAAATTTCCCAAGTGATTCAGTGCCAGGTGAAAATAAACTGGTTTTCATGTCATTTCGAATTGGTCTATTCCAACAGAGTATTCATAAACGTCAACATAAAACGTTAAATAGGTTTAAAGTGTTATAATAGATCTTTTTTGAAACCTTGTCTCTTTATGTCTTCAAAAATGGACAGAATAATACAATTGAATATCTGTGAAGCAAAAATGTTCCGAAATCTTAGAAAATCTCTCAGTTTAACCTAAAACTCTATTTTAATCGCTTACACCAGATGCAATTTATTTAAATAGACAGAATAAGTCATAGAAGTGCAAATCAATTCTCGTAACATTTCTCATTATCAACAAATCTGAGTTAAAAACTAAAGTATTATAGGACAATGCATTCTCAGATCTCAGATAAACAATATTGCTTCAATACAAGAGATCAAGGGGAAAATAATCAGCATTGTACACAAACAAACTTCACAAGCATACAGAACGTAAAATGAATTTCATATTTAATTGTACCTAGGTTGTTTGAGTTATTTCAGTTTTGAAAATAGATCTTTTGCAACCTAAAATGAAATGAAATACCTAAGTTATTTTTATATCAAAATTATAAAGTTTTGAACATTTGATAATTTCAACAAAAACTGGAGCAAAAACTGTTGAAAAACATTTTTCTCATTTGATTTGCAAAGTTTGCAACTGATATCAATTTTGGTAGATGCTATTTTGCAATAGAAGGTGCTACTGTGCCAGGTGCTACAAAAGGGTCTGTAGAGAATGGAATGAAAGTTTTAATTTTCCTTTCAAAAGCAAACTTTGCAAACATCAGTGACATCAAAATCAAAAAAGCTTTGAACTGAAAATCTTAAGACAAACAACTTTGACAAAATAGTTTTTTAATTTATTAAGAAAATTTTCCTTGGGAAAATGGTTATATTTGCACAATTTTCTTTCAATTCATTTCAACAAAAAATATTACAAGATGACTTTTTGATGTTTTTTAGAGAGGTTTGAAACACGAGCTTAGTTTCTGAAGTTTGAAATATGATCTGATTTTTGATGTCACTGTAAATTTTCAAACAGCTAAAAGCAACAAGTTAATATAATGGAACAACATTATGCAAAAAAAATCATCTTAGCACTTACGCATTTGTCTCTGCATGTAATGAAATCCAAATATTCTTCTAAGCATGTTTCTTCTGTGTGTGATTTGCTGTTTACTCTCTCTTCACAAGTGTCAAAAATTTTTTGTAATGGCCGACATGAAGCAGAGTTTGAGCAAGACTCTCGCATATTATCTGCTGGGTCCTCTGGATCTTCTTCATCCTCATCATCATCATCGTCTGAAATTTAAAAATAATATGATTCATATTTATGGCACTTTATACCATCAGAACTTTTCCATATTTTTTAAAAAAAGCTCCCTGTTTTTTCTATACCTTTTGAACATCATCAGTGTATTCAATTTCAAAATTGTGTGGTATAAATTTTCCTCATGTCAACTGCAAAATGTTATTCTTGTTCTCCTTTATTCCTTCCTTTTATCTAGGTATTCTTCCTCACTTATTTGACAGATTTCAATGCATTTTTCTGCAAACAAAGTTAATCAGGAGCTTGACCAAGCTCCTTCCAAGCCTGTATGTCATAAGTCAAGGCTGTAAGAAGCAGCTGCTGATTGGGGGGACCTTTTATTCAAAAAAAGAGAACAATATACTTTATTTTTACTTGTGATGTAACACCATTGTTTTAAAAATGCAACTGAAAATAGATATTTTAACCAAAAAAGACCACAAATATTTATTGGGAATCTTATCACAAGATGAAAATATAAATAAGGAATTAAATTTGAAAATATCAGTGAATTAAGTTTTCATTTATATACATAATTTCATGATATATCACAGTAAAATTAAAGCTGAAAAATTTTCAATAAAAAATTACAATAGAAATAATTACAAAAGATGATTTGTTCAAATGTTAATGTTAATTGTAGATCTTTAACCCTTTCCTCCCCATAAAGCCTAGTATAAAACACCTGTGCGAACCTCATTCCCTGGCGAAATTTCATCTCGCGAAGTGAAAATCTTGAAACTAATTTTTAGCAAGGAAGGAGTCATTTTAGTCATTATCAAACCAGGTATATTCTGAATGCTAAATAGATGAATAATTCAAAAATAGCAATGTACAACTCGTATCTTGTATTTATCGCAAAAAAAACATGAACTAACCACACTTTACAATAATTGTTTACTTTCAATTTTTGATTCATAAAAACGATGTCACTAAAGTTGCTTTTTCTTCAACATCGTACTTTGCAATTTCAATCCTTATAGCAGGGCAGAATCTGTCTGTTCTGGTGACCATAAAAAGATTGTTTGAGGTTGTTAAAATCCCAAGGTAGGTGCGTTTAATCAATAGTCATCGTCCACTCCACTTAGTCCCGGTGGCTAGGCCTTTCTTCTTCGACAACGTCTCCTGCTACACCCAGTTTCATGTCAGCATTTGCTGTCGTTCTTTCTCGCATTTTTAACAAAAGTTCTTCAATAAAATAAATTACGAAAGTTTTCAAAAGTGTTTGCCTTCAATTAATTTCTTCTTACAAAAAAATCAGAGCTGAGGGCCAGCAAGGAACATCAGCTTGACGATTAGGATCTCTGTAAAAAAAGTTCTTCACGATGCGTAACTTCAACTTGGTCAGCATTTCAAAATGAAAACCCTCCAATTTCTGGCCTTCTTCAACCCAGTCTTTGCCAAAAACATCGAAAATAACGTTGAGCAAACTGATCAAAAATATCTTCAATCCAAATGTTGGAATCAACTCTTTAATCAGCGTCAGAATCTAAATATTCACTGCACAACTCACAGCTCGTCATTTCCAAAATAAAAAAAAATGGCGGCGGTTGGAATTTGAAACTTCAGGAAGCTTCAAACAGTGATATCTCAAATA